>PVKS010000011.1:0-38402 GCA_004027875.1 Aplodontia rufa
ACCCTCCAGTCTCCTAGGTGTTCTTCCTAAGCCCTCCCCCCACCCTGTCCCCCACCCTATGCCTCCAGGTATCCTAGGGAGTCATCCCCCTGTTGCATTAAGAATCATACAATTTGAAGTTATTATTAGCTTACTCATCTAACATACTGCTTCCCAAAGTATTCTAGTTTAAGAGGAGCAATTTCCAAAGAGGGATGGGCAGTTGCTGACGGGACAATACTCCCAAACAGACTGACCACACTGTACAAACAAGAAGTCAACTAGGCAGTCTGTAGGGAGCTTTAGCTCCCATAAATTCATGGGCTTACTTCTGTGAACAAAAAGGACCAAGCGCCGTTTGGATCCAGATGCTCTACCTCCATCCCCAGCCTGACGTGGCACAGGCTTTCTGCCTTTCAAAGAGTAATCCCAGTTCTCAGCTCTAACCCAAATTAGCCAGCCTCTAGCTTCTGCCCTCAGGACAACAAAGGGAAAGTACGCTCCTGGGCAGAAGAACTTGCCTTTGGCTCTTGCCAATGACAGCCTAGGGGTGACACCACCCAGGCCTTTGCTAAGCAGGATTGGACTTTTCCATTTCTGGGTTCCCATCCCACGCAGTGCTTCTTGAACCCAGACACTTGGAGTAAAGGGCTACCTGGCTCCTAAGGAGAATTTACAGAGCCCATCTGTGTGGTTTGGGAGTCCCAGCACCTGCTCAGTTTGGCTGCCAGGTCCCTGTGTCACAGCATCTGTCTTGCTCCTGGGACTGAGCCTGCTGCCTAGACTGTTGTCCTGGCCCTACTCTTTCCCTGACCCCTGTTCCTGTAAAGGGAGACGTGCTCATCAGGGTACCTCCTTTCCTTACTTCCAAGTTCCTCAGAGGCAGCCATGTAGGAAAGACTGATCCTGTGTCTCATGCTAACACTTCTCTTTCCCTTCTCACACAAGTCTGCCTTCCTGTCCATCAACACGATTCATACAGATCCCGGCTATAAAACGAACAAAGTAATAACCATGCTGGACAGGGACAATGGACCCAAAAGCACTGAGCCATCAGTCAGCACCAGAATCATGTGGGTCAGAAACATATATTCTTGGTCCTACTTGGGACCTGCTGTGTTAGTTGACTGAAGCTACCAAAATAAAATGCCATATAGTGGATGACTTAAACTCAGTTTAGTTTCTCACAGTTCTGGAAGCTGGAAGTCTGAGATCAGGATGTTAATATGGTTGGCCATGGGGAGAGCCTTTCTTCCTGTGGCCTCACATGGTCTTTCCTTTGTGTGTGCATATGGGGAGTTGGTGAGGGAACTCTTCTCCCTTTAATAGAGTCACTAATCCCTTTGGTTTAGGACATACCCCTATATCCTAATGGAACCTTAATTACCTCTTCAAAGCCAAATGCAATAGTCTCCTGATATCTAAGGGGGATTGGTCTAAGACCCACTTCAGATAACCAAATCTATGGATGCGCCAGTCCCTTTTATAAAATGTCATAGTGCTGGTCATGGTGGCACATGTCTGTAATCCCAGCAGTCTGGGAGGCTGAGACAGAAGGATCACTAGCTCAAAGCCAGCTCAGCAACTTAGACCCCAATCAACATTGTGAGACCTTGTCTCAAAATCATAAAAAGGGCTGGGGGATGTTGCTCGATGGTTAAGTACGCCTGAGTTCAATCCCCAGTACAGCCCCTGCAAAAAGGAATAGTATTCACATGTAACCTACCGACAACTTGCATAAGTTTTAACTCATCTATAAATTATTTTTAATACCTAATACAATCTAAATGCTATGTAAATTGCTATAGTATATTGTTTAGGAAATAATGGCAAGGAAAAAAATGTCTGTGCATATTCAGTAAAGGTGGAACCTTGTTATGTGTGAACATATTCTACCCAGGATCAGTTGATTCTGTGGACGAGGAACCCCTGGGTACAGAGGTTTGGCTGTACCGGGAATTAGGTCTTTGGTTGATGAATTATTTTGTAGGACAGCGGGCAGGGGGACACTTCGGTTCATGGCATCTGAGTTGGAAACTCTGGGGTGGGACTGAGTAATCTGTGCTTTGACCAGCCCTCCAATGATGTGATCTCAGGTATAAGAATCTGTCCACTAAAGCACTTTACCAGGACGTGAGATATGAATTCAGCCTGTTCTGCAGGGAAAACCCACCCTGAGTGCGCCTCTTCTTAAAAAAAAAAAAAAAAAAAAAAAAATCAGGTCCTAGTTTGATTGGATATATGTGTGCTTTGGGTTTTGACTGGGAATGTTGAGTTATCAATTTAATCACACCAAAGGGCCCATAAACATGGATCCAGTTTCCTAAAGACCTTATTGCTCTCGGTGGCACCAAAGCCCCAGGCTCCTGCAGGGTGGTGGGGACAGTGCAGCAGTTCCAGAGCCAGGTGAGAAGTCCAGGTCATGCTGACCAGTCCCAGACAAAGCTCCTCAGTGGAAGGTAATAGCCTCTTAGGAAAAATGTCTTTTAATTCCCTTTTTAATAGAAACTGAGGCTCAGAAAGCTTACCAGTGTCTTGCCCAAAGTCACACAGTAGAGTGGCAATGTTTTAGCTTTTTCGCTGCTGTGACTAAAAGACCCAACAAGAACAACTTTACAGGAGGAAAAGTTTATTGGGGGGCTCACGGTTTCAGAGGTCTCAGTCCGTAGAAGGCTGGCTCCATTCCTTGAGACTTGAGGTGAGACAGAAGGTCATGATGGAAGAGTGTGGCTCAAGGCATAGCTCCAGGAAGGAGAGAGAGAGTCAGTCTCCACTCACCAGATACAAAATACATACCCCAAAGACAAGACCCCAACGCCCCACCTCCTCCAGCCACACCCTACCCACCTTCCTTAGCACTCAGATAATTCAATCAGAGGACTGATTCGCTGATTGAGTTAAGGGTTTCATAACCCAATCACTTCACTCTGAGCCTTCCTGCATTGACCCACACATGAGCTTTGGGAGGACACTTGGTATCCAAACCACAGCATTCCTGCCCTGGGACCAGGTCTGCTGGCTTCTAGTCCCCGTCCTCTACAACCCTAGGGCTTCTGGGACTTTAGTGCACGTATAAACCCTGGGAAGCCTGCTGAAATGCAGATTCTAATGGGGGGGTTGGGGTCTGCCCGAAACTCTGCGCGTCTGTCAAGCTCCCTGGTGGAGACATTGCTGCTGATCCAGAACCACACTAGGAGGTGTGGAGTTCTGTACCTTGGTGTCCTCTACTCATACCTCCTCCCACGTTGATGTTTGGTGAACTTCCAGTCTACAAAAGCCAGATCTTAAAGGGAAGAAATTAGCCCCTACTTGTGGTCAAGGAGCAAAAGTCAGGAATAGAAAGCAATGGAATTGATGGGGTTTGGTGAACTGTCCAATCCCTTGGTTTCCTCTGAAACCAATGCTGCTAGAAAAATCTGTTGGAATCCACTGACCCACTTCTTCACCTCCCCCGAGTCCCCCTTCCTCAAGGGTGCTGCAGATCCTGCAGCAGGTCTGCCAGAGCCAGCATCATAGGAAGCTCTCACCATGGCAACAGATGATCCCTGTGCCCAGCTCCTTAATGGGAAGGTCAGCAAAGAAAACAATCAAGTGCTTCCTGAACCCCACCTTTCCTGGGGGGCTCTTCAGACCAAGGACGTCTTCTCACCCAAAACTCCAGGCAGAGTCCTGGGACCTTCCCCTTGTGAGGTGAGAAATCCTGAGGCTTAACCAGAGCTGCTGGTAAAGCCATCGAGCACACGACCCCCTAAAGCCCTGCTGCCAGCTCAGAGAACCTGTTCTCTGGCTCCAACCCAGGCTCCTTCACATTCAAGCTCCTGGGAGGTCAGTGTTGTAGACTGAATTGTGTCCCCACCCCCGAATTCATGTGTTGAAGTCTAATCCCCAGTGGGACCACACCTGAAGATGGGGCCTTTAGGCGGTAATTAAGGTTGGATGGGGTCCTAAATCCAGTAGGATCAGCCTTATCGAAAGAGTTCACACCTGCAAGCCGGCAGGGGAGCCCTCCTCACCTTGCTCCTTGCAGGCAACCTGATCTCAGCCCTCCAGCTTCTGGAGCTGTGAGAAAACCAATGTTTACGGAGCATGGGGGTGGAGAGGTGGATCACACCTGCCCTAGTGGGCTGACAGAGCCAGCTTTCGAGCTAATCATGTTCTCATTCAGCCTCCCTGGAGGAAGCGGAGTTGATATCCTTGTCCCATGCTTCCATATTCATTATTAGAAACAAGCACTGCTGGGAAGTGGATTGGGCTTTCTCCACCCTGGAGAATGGACCTGTTCATCTTGGTGAGGTCCCTCTGGGTGCCGGGGAGGAGGAGGATAGGATGGGCGCCTCGGCCCTTCACTGTCCTCCTGGCAGCTGCAGCCCACTCTGTAGCTGCCCCACTTGTGTCTTCACCTCCCCACGCCCTCCCCTCTTCCCCGAAGGCCTCAGGCTGCACCAAGTGTGCTGGGCTGTTGATTGTTCCATGCCGACACAGGCGCCGTCCCCTACCTAGAACTCTTCTTTCTTCTTTGATCATCCTTCAAGACACAGCCCAGGGATCTTCTCAGGAAACCCCCTCCACCAGTGCTGTTCGATCCCCATTCACTTATTCTTATCTAAAAGAATATTGGGGGTGGAGTGGTGGCTCAGTGATAGAGCTTGTCTCCATGTAAGCATGAGAACCCCGGTTCCAACTCCAGGACCACGTACACAACCAAGTATCTGAAAAACAAAAACCAGACAAAAAAAATTGTTCGCTCTCTCTCTCTCTCAAAAAAAAAAAAAAAATCATAGCCAGGTGAGATGATGCATGCCTATAATCTCAGGAGGACCCTGCCTCAAAATTTAAAAAATAAAAAAGACTGGGGATGTAATTCTCACGGTTCAATCTCTAGTGCTGGGGGTGGGATATATTGGACTACCCCTAGAATGACCAGGCATCTGAGGTGCCAGGCTCCAAGCTGTGCAGCCAGCAGATGCAGGGCATCATGGGCGGCATAGTCACACTGACCCTGCTGGCGTCGGTCTCTGGACAGTGTCCATTCCTGCTGCCATCATCTCCACAGCCAAAGATGCTCATCATTTCTCATCCTTCTCCCTGTTTTGTGGCCCTAGCTCTGCTCTAACTCCAGGCTGGTTGATCTGGTTGGCAAAAAATAAATCCCCCACCCCTGCTCTGGCTCTGGAGTGGAAGGTGGATTCCTTGCCGTCCATGACGCATGAGCTGGGAATTCCCCAGACACACGAGGGGATCTGGGTGCTGGTGGCCAAAAATCAATGAACATCTCCACGTGGAATGTGTATATGTTGGGTTTTTTTTTAATTAAATTCCTGTCATTCATGGCACTTGTGTTCTATAAAGTCACTGAATATGAACCAGTGCTTCTATGGGGAAATAGAGACTCAGGTTTCCCTGAGCTACCGGTCAAACTGTGTTCATTAATTGGTCAATATGCAACCTGGTTTAATGCATTACCTCTGTTTGGTTTTTGTACTGGGGATTCTCTGCCCAGGGATTCTCTACCACTGAGCTCCATCCCCAGCCCTTTTTGAAATTTTAAGGCAGCGTCTCACTAAGTTGCTGAGGCTAGCCTCAAACTGTGATCCTCCTGTCTCTGCCTCCAGAGTAGTTGGTACTACAAGCATGTGCCACCATGCCCAGCTTGCATGGCTCTGTTTAAAGACACCTTATTTAATATACGTTGATTCACTAACACTGAATTCAGATTATGGTACTCTGCCTCATGTCTGAAGGAAGCTTGGCTCCCAGGTGTGTTTTCTCTTTAAGGCACGTCAGAAACACTAGACATCACTTCAGTGCTCTGCCCGGGGACATTTTTTAAATAGGAAAGTCACCAAGAAAACAAAAGTGCAGAAAACATGTCACTACGTAGCCCGTGAAAGGATACTTATTGGCGGTACCAGAGCACAGACGGGAAGGAAGAGCATCTGCTGTTCAGCTTCAGCCGAGCAGGTGCCCAGCGGCCAGTTTAGATTTTCTCCTTTGGGCGCATATGCGAATGACGGTGAAAGTGCTGCCATCTATTAGACTAGGTGCTGGGGTGTGGCTCGGGGGCAAAGCGCTTGAGCGCAAGGCCCTGGACTCCAGCCCCAGCACTGGAGAGAAAGAAAGTATCAATTTGTGGGTCATAAAAAAAATTAACAGATAAATTTGAAAATCTGGACTGTGTGAGTAATAAGGGTTAACATATAAATTAAGATTGTAATTTAAATACACTTCTATTACATAGAACATTTTTCTCCTATGTATTTCCATGCCTGTAAGTTGGGTTGCTGTGAAATTTCTCACCCATGGATGGGTTCAGGGGACAGTGGGCATCTACTAGAACAGCAATTCCGGTAGCCCATTGTCCAGCTGGATTTTTATTTGAACTCACAGCAAGACAGTAGGCTGGAGAGCGTTGTAGACAGCAAGGTTCTCTATTCCTCTAGCATCCGCAACACGTGGCAGGGAGGAGACCCATTGTCACTTCTTCGTGGGTGGGAAGACTCCAGAGCAGGCTGTTCCTAGGTAGAGAACAGAGTGAATGCAGAAGATGTGACAAGCCTGAACAACGCCATTTCCAATCCCAAGGGATTTTGTTAAGAATGACGAGTCTCCTGTTAGGAAAAGGAATGTGTAATTGGGGATGGTTCAAACTAGGGCCATGTGTGCATCAGTAAGCTAGGTGGATGGATGATGGATGATGGATGGATGGATGGATGGATGGATGTACTGGGGATAGAACCCTAGGGATGCTCTACTAATGAGTTACATCTCAGACTCTTTTGAGACAGGGTCTCGCTAAGGTGCCCAGGCTGGCCTCAAACGTGTGGTTCTCCTGTGGCGTTAGAAGCATGCACAGCAACGTCCAGCTTCTTTCTTCTTTTAATTGCAGCTTTTTGTGGTCCTGGGCGTTGACCCCAGGGCCTTGCACATGCTGGCCGAGCGCTCAACCAGCGAGCTGCGTGCCACCCTGGACTATCTTTAGTCGGCAGGTCTGAGCTGGTCTGGCTTCCTGGGGACTCATAAGAAATGCATTTCCTTGGCAGTGAAAGGAGTGACTGTTGCTTCTCCAATCTGAGTGTATTCTGAATACATGTTCAAAACTATTGTATATTAACTCAACAAATATTTGGATATTTGAGCACAATCTACATGCCAAGTTCTGTTCTAGATGATGGACATGAGTCAGTAAGTGGTAAGTAGTGGAGGTGACGCTACCATCTTGTTCTTATTTAGTACTGGGGATTTAACCGACAGATGCTTAACCGCTGAGCCACATCCGCAGCCCTTTTCATTTATTCTTTAATTTTGAGACAAGGGCTCCCTAAGTTAATTAGGGCCTTGCTAAGTTGCTGAGGCTGGCTTTGAACTTGGGATCCTCCTGCCTCAGGCTCCTGAGCCACCGGGATTACAGGTGTGCGCCACCTTGCCCGGCTTGGGGTCTTGTTTTTGAAGGAAGTTCCCCCTCTGGCACAGCTGGAAGGTGGTGGTCAAGTCAAAGAGAAGAGAGACGAACCTAACTCATTTGGTCACTCTGGGGATAGTTCCATATCGACACAAGAAAGGATCAAGATACATACTTGAAAGTGTGAGCAGTCCACAGACGACAGCAAAGTATCATGCAGTTTCAGGGTGCAAGGTGTCACTGCTGGGCACGAGTGGGATGAGAGCCTGGCCAACTTCATGGACAAAGGGTCAAGATGGATGTCCAGCTCAGCATCTGGGGATTAGTGAGTTTCACCAGGATGGCACAGAAGGGGTAAAGCCACATCAGTCCAAGCTGTCCCCTTCTGACTGCAGGCTTTCTTCAAACAGGCAAAAGGCAAGAGAAGTCTGGTTTTCAGCTGCATCAGGAGGGAGTAGCTTTGATCAGGACACTGCCCACCGAGCCTCCCAGCCAGGAGTGACTTGGACAGGAGCAGGTCCGAGGGTGTGGGACCGCAGGGCCACCAGGTCAGGGGCTGTATGCCGTGTTTTTCAGGGTACGTTACCCAGTTGGCTTAGCAATTTGCTTTTAATGAACTGAGCTGAAAAAAACACTGGGGTTGCACAGCTGTGGGCCCTCTCTGACCAGCGACATTTATTCCTCAGTCCTGAGGTCCCAGCTTTGCTTGCCCGGGCCCTGCGTGCATTCCAGCAATCTGCCCTGCCCAGAATACTTGCTGAGTAAGGGGAGAGGCAGGGCCTCCTCCACCCAGGAACAGAAACGCAGAGAAGTGGAGGCTGCCAAGCGTGGCAGCCTCAAGAGGAAAAACTGGAGTTTTGCATAATGAAGAGGAAAAGCCTCTTGTTGGAAGAAGTTGGGTCATTGAAGGAATAAATCTGCAATTTCCAAACCCTGGTCAGTGGCAGCCAGCTAGCTGTCTCCACAGAGGACAGCCCAGGAGTGGCCTAGATGGCCTTGCTCCCCTCCTGTACTCCAACGGTAGAATCAGGGCCAGAGGGCGGGCCGGAGAAGCGGGAGTGTGTGCTGGCTTTGGAGTCTGTAAGAATATTTCCCTAGCCATTGGCTGGCTTGATTGTCATAACAGCTTCTGGGAGGTAGGAAGGTCAGCAATAGCTGTTTCATTTGGTAATTCATCAGATGCTCAGAGAGGTAAAATGATTTGCCAACAGTCCCGTGGCTGGTCGATACCTGCGTTTGCACTGGAGTCTGGGTTGGGCCTGGTGGTAGGAGGGGCGGGGTGAGCAGAGCGGCAGTATCCCCTAGTGCGTTCTTTGAGAGTGCTGTGTAACTTGAGTGTATCATTTCTATGTACAACTAAGGAAATGGACACGCAGAAGTGGGCAGCGCCTACACTGAAGACATTGCCGGAAGCTGGCAGGGCCCCAGGAGGCCATGGTCGTGGTGTGGACATGTCCTTGGCACTATCTGGGCATGCCGGGAGCCTACAGGCTGGCTGGGCAGTGGGCAAGGGCAAAGTGGCTCAGAGTCAGGCTGCTCTGACTGGAAGTGTCATGTCACTCTGCCCTGAAGCTCTATGGTGTCACCCTGGGTTCTGGCACCCGTTCCCTGATGTCTCACCCCACCCTAGAGCTCAGCCAGCCAAGTCCACCCAGGCTGAGGTCTGGCACTTACAGGTGATGACAGTCTGCCTGGCCCGGGCAAGGACAAAGGCACCGTACTGCATGGACACAAGTGCATCCTAATGGCGCATCTGTCCCATGGGTGATTTTATTTTGATTATCTGGCTAAGTTGCTGAGGCTGGCCTCAAACTTGAAATCCTCCTGCCTCAGCCTCCCGAGTCACTGGGATTATACAGGAGTGCTCCACCATGCCTGTTTTCCAGTTGAGATTTTATTATTATTAAAAACAAAAGTTGCTGGTCCCAGGTGTTCCCTTAGCACACAGTGTGCAGAATCAGCCCACTGTCACGCTGGGCAGAAAGACTCCTTGCCTCCCTGGCTCCAGTACCGGGCTTGGTCTGCCTTCCCGGGAAGAAGATGACCAAGGGCAAAGAGAGTCGTTGCCCTGGCTTGAAAGGGACGTGCCTGTGGCATCGCCCGGCCCGCTTCTGCTTGATCTGCGCCTCGCGGGCGCCGGCACTTTGGCCCATAAGCAGACCTCCTACTCGGAGAAGTACTTCCACGAGCACTATGAGTACCCAGTACCGGCATGTCATGTTACCCTGGCAACTTTCCAGACAGGCCCCCCAAACTCCTCTGATGTCCAAAGAGCAATGGAGGAGACTTGGTGTCCAGCAGAGTTGAGGCTGGCTCCATTACAGGATTCACGAGCCAGAACCCCATCTTCTTCTCTTGAGATGACCCCTTCCAGAAGAGCAACACAAATGAAGCGTATGTGGCCTCACGCAGTCGGTCTTTCGCAGGTGTGTGTGTGTGTGTGTGTGTGGAAGGTGGTGTTCAGTGAATCCTTGAAAAATGTACAACTCATTCATCCACAGCTGGGCAGGAGCTGTGCTCTTCAGGGCAGCAGGGCTCAGTGAAAGGCAACTGCGAGGAGGTTCTTGTACGATGTTGAGGATCCAATTTCTTCTCGTCAGTTTTTCTCTTACTAGAAGTGCCTATTGGACGTGACCTGTTACTTTTGTTAAATTAAGTCTGCATGTTGCATTTTTTAAAAATAAGTTTATTAGGTAAACAAAAAGTCCGTGAAAAGAATAGATGCATATTGAATCTCTACAGAGCACCTGGTCTTGGTGACATAAAGGTCCCAGCCTTCAGGGAGCTTCACTGTCTTGAGTGGAGACTGCGTGGTTCTTCCGGGAGCCGGGCCACTGATGCCATCGAGCAGCCGGGCCCAGACGTTAATGCTGGGAGTGCCCACAGCTCCCTCCCCGAGTGCACTGGCAGGAGATGCATTGGGCCTCCGATGGGAAGCAGGGAAGTTCGCCATTATCCCCCATTCTGCAGAAGCAGAACCTGAGCCCCAGGGAGGTCAGGGCACCGGAACCAAATCCTGTTGTCCTAGACTTCAGAGTCCACGTCCTCCCGGCTTTCAAGCAGCCGTCTGTGGAGAGGGTGTAAGCCCAGCCCAAGAGCACTAACCTCCAAATAAGCCGGGGAGGCATCAGTGGCCCCAGAAAGCTTGGGAAGACTCCGGGATGAGACCAACTAGCAGGGGCAGGGCTGGGCCTGGCTGCTGGCCAGAGCAGAGGAAGGAGACAGGAGGGAGATGGGTATTTTAGGGCATTTTCTGTTTCTTAAAGCACCAGCTCCGAAAAGTCCAGATGGTGGCTCTCTGGGGCAGATGGCAGTCCCTGGGGTCAACCCCATAATTAGCCCATTCCTGAAAGAACTAGGGAAAGAATCAGAACTGATTCCTAGCAGACCTCTCTGGCAGAGGGCCTAGGAAACCCATGTCTTCTTGGTTGCAGCTGCTAGTCCTGGGTTCGAGGATGTCAGCAGATGATGGGAAGAGCCCCTGCTCCACTGAGCTCCCTGCCCTGCTGGGACGCCCTCCGTCCCTGTCCTCCTGAGCATCCTGGTTACCTGGAGCCTGAGTGTGAAAAGGACAGAAGTACTGTTAGGTTGCTGTTTTCGTCAGATTTTTTTGTTGCTGTGACCCAAGGACCTGACAGCAATTTTAGGAGGAAAAGTTGATTTAGGGGCTCACGGTTTCAGGGGTCTTCCTCCATAGATGGCCAGCTCCATTCCTTGGGGCTCAAGGTGAGGCTGAACATCATGTTGGAAGGCCTGGCTCCAGGGAGCAGAGAGAGACCCCACTCCAGTTACAAAAGGTACCCCCCAAAGGCACACCCCAGTGAGCCTCAGCCTCCAGCCCCACCCTACCAGCATGCAGCTACCAATTAATCCCTACTGGGGGATTAATCGCTGATGGGATCAAGGCTTTCATAACCAATCATTTCACCTCAGCCTTCCCATTGTCACGCATGAGCTTTTGGGGGACACCTTCCATCCAAACCATAATAGCTGCCATAACAAAAGAACCCCTAGACCAGGTATCTTAGAAGCAACAGAAATGTATTTCTCCCCGTTCTGGAGGCGGGGAAGTCCAAGATGAGCATTAGTGGATTCGGTGTCTGGTGAGCCCCTTCCTCCTGGCTCCCACACAGATGGTGCCTTCTCGCTGAGCCCCACCTAGTGCCAGGGACGAGGGAAGGGCCTCATGACCTGGTCACCTCCTAAAGGCCCCACCTCCTGATATCCTCTTGGGAACTAGGATTCCAACACAGGAACTGTTGGGGGTGGGGACATAGCATCCAGGCCATTGCGAGTGACGTATGCTCAAGACCTGGAATCTCATCAGTCCCTTAGATCCTGCATGTACTCAGCCAGGGCATCGTATCCCGGATGGAGCCACCTTCTGGTGGGGCTGCAGGATTGGTGGGCATAGCGCTGCCTCAGCACAGAGTCCCCTGGAATCTTCCGAGTGAACTTGGGCAACGCTTCAACCTCCCTAAAACTAGGGAAGGAGGGAGGGTCATCCCTGCGTCATCCATGCGTCCCCTTCTTTTCCTTCTTTTTAGTTCTAAGTATTTTTAAATATTTTCAGCATCAGAATAACAAGCACCGCTTGATCACTTCCCAGCTCTGCCAAATTCCTACGCTTACCATTTTTCGTTTCACATCTTAAATAAAAGAAACATAACCTCACAGATGAGCCTGAAGTTCCCTGTTAGCTTTTCCGGGTGTCACTTCCCTTCCTAGCAAACTTCTGTCTTCTCCATGGAGGACCAGTATCCTCAATCCATTGTTTCTTGTGCTACATGCATTTTGTACTTTAAACATACGCACATACCCACCTTGTGTGGTGGTGTTCTGCATGATGTAAACCTTTTCATGAGTGGTATCAAGCAATGCATTCTTTCTTCATGTAATATTAGATTGATCCTGGGTGATGTGTGCAGGTGCGACTCATTAATTTTCAGGGCTGCATAGTATTTCATTGCATGACCATGCCACATTCCTATTGGTGGTTACCAGGAATAAGTGCCCTTTTTGTGCCCAGGTGAGACAATTTCTCTAGAGTATATACGCACCTAAGAGTAGAACTGATGTGCTTTGTCTACCTATTCCTGTGTAACAAATGCACAGCTCGCTACAACAAGAATTGATTACTTTCCATGTTTCCGTGTGTAATCTTCTATCCCCTATGGTATCAGCTGGAATGCTGGGATGGCTGGAAAAACCCATAGCTTCACATGGCTCACTTGGACTTCCTTTCAGAGTTCCAAGAAGGAGCATTCTAGGCACGAAGGTAGAAGCTCCCGCTCTTTTACAGCATGGCATTGCTTCCTCGGCATTCTTTTGGTCAAAACGAGTCATAAGCCAGCCAGGATTCAAGGGATGTAGAAATCCACCCCACCCTTCAGTGGGATGAGAGGCAAAGAATTCAGGTTTACCTTTAATCCGCCGCAGTTACCGCCCGTGTGCATTTCTAACTTTACTAGATAATGCTGCATTCCTCTCTTATGCTGGTGCCGTGGTTTAGCTATGAGGTGTCCCCCAAAGGTTCACGTGCAGGATAATGCAGGAAGGCCGAGAGGCGAGGTGATGGGGTTGTGAGAGCTTTGACCGAGTCAGCACATTCGTCCTCTGGTAGAGATTACGTGGGCGACCCAGGCAGGCAGGGCGTGGCTGGAGGAGGTGGGTTGCTGGCGTGTGCCTTTGGAGCGTGTGTTCCGTCCCTGGTCTCCGTGTCTCTGCTCCCTGGTGCCATGTTGTAAGCTGCTTTCCTCCTCCGCGCCCTCTGTCTGGATGTTCTGCCTCACCTAAGTCCCAGAGCAGTGGAGCCGGCCATCTGCGGACTGAGACCTCTCAAACTGCGAGCCCCAAATACACTTTTCCTCTTCTAAAATTATTTTTGTTAGTTCTTTCGGTCACAGCAGCGAAAAAGCCGACTAAAGCAATAGAGGTTCCTTCCAATTTACGTTTCCACCATCAACATCAAAGCTCCTGTCTTTCCACAATTGTCCCCTGACACCTGGTTGTTGTCAGATTAAACAAAATTTGCCAACCTGATGATTACAGAATAGTATCTCAGTGTTGCATAAAGCTTCATTTTCCAAGAAAGTCAAGCATCCTTAAACGAGCTTGTTGGCCTGTCTTGGGTTTTCTCTTCTCTGGCCTGCGTTTCATATAATTTGCCTATTTTTGCGTTTGTCTGCCCCCTGCGTACTAATGTGTGGGAGTTCTTTATGCGTTCTGGGTACTACTCCTTTGTCAATCTTATATACTACAACTACCATGCAGCCCTGGAGAAAGCTGCGGTTGAAGCTGGGAACGAGAATGTGAGTGGTGTCAGTCAAGGGGAAGTGTCTGGAAACTGGACACGGGAGTCAGGAAAGTGGGCGATGAATGAGAGACCTGG
The DNA here is from genome assembly GCA_004027875.1 of Aplodontia rufa. Lineage (NCBI taxonomy): Eukaryota > Metazoa > Chordata > Mammalia > Rodentia > Aplodontiidae > Aplodontia > Aplodontia rufa. Next base: position 13,770 of record PVKS010000011.1, read on the forward strand.
CTATTATGTAGGCACCAGAAGGCTGCTGGGAGGGAGTCCTATGGAGGAGGGCAGCTTTCTTGAAAATAATTTTTTTATACCAGGGATTGAACCCAGGGGTGCTTAACCCCTGAGCTACATCCCCAACCCGTTTTTATTCTTTATTTTGAGACAGGTTCTTGCTAAGTTGCTTAGGTCCTCACTAAGTTGCTGAGGCTGGCTTTGAACTTGCGGTCCTCCTGCCTCAGCCTCCCGAGCTCCTGGGATCCCAGGCGTGCGCCTCCGTGCCCAGCCTTGAGTGTTTGACGCAGGTGTGTGAGCTCGCAGTGTAAGGTGCTCACAGAGCCCTGGCAGCCTGCGGTCTGCCCTGTGAGGAGGGCAGAGGCCTATGGGAAAGATGTTCCTGACTCCCGAAGATGTGAGTGTCCTGTGTGGTAAGCGCCGGTCATGCTGCCATGTAGTGTAGCCGGTGACCTGAATCAGCCCCTCAGGGCTGGGGAGGAGACTGCTGTGTAAACAGAATTTGGCAAGTCACTTCAAGCAGCTTGTTTTGTGGCTCTCCAAAGGCCAGTTAGTCCCTTGGGAGTCAGTAATTTAAGGCGCTCCAGCCTGTAATTCAGGAGCTCTGTTCCCAAGCTTGGACCGTGGGCCAGGGACACCAGGCTTTGTGCTGCCTCTGCTCGAGGCCAGGCAGAGGGGGTGGGTGGCCCCCGGCAGGAGCAGTACAGGGCATTCCTGATGAGGCTGTCCCTTGGGACTCTGAGTTGGCAAAACATAAAGTACCAAAAGGTACCAGATACAATGAAGCACAGAGTCGGTGACAAGAAACAAGAACCTCAGCGACCCCCAGGGATCATATTTAGCAACCCCACTCCAAGACGTACATGAACAAGTATTTTCATTGTAGTGCCATTTAGATTAAAAAAATATATACACGGGGGCGGTTACGGCGCTTGCCTGGCATGCACGGTATGTGGGTTCGACCCCCGGCACCACGTACACAACGAAGTATTGGGGCAACAGAGGTCACATGAAGAACTGGATAAAAGTTGGTTCTCTCTCTCTCTCTCTCTCTTGTTTTCTTTAAATAAAACAATATCCAGCAGTAAGTGGTCAATTTAATTATTAGGGCACATCTGTAATGTGACATTGCACAGAATTTGGCAAGTCACTTCAAGTAGCTTATTTTGTGGCTCTCCAAAGGCCAGTTAGTCCCTTGTCATTATTCAGCTTTTTTTTTTTTTTTGAGAGAGGAGGACAGTGAAAGAGAGAGAATCACGTTTTATCGAGTTTTACGTGGCTTTTGTTGCTCCGACACTTGGTTGCATACGTGGGCGCTGGGGTTTGAACCTGTGTGCTCGCACGTGCAGGGCAAGCGCCGTGACGCCGAGCCACCGCTCCAGCCCCACCATTCAGCATCTAGAGCAAAGACGTACGTTGCCGAGTTCCCTTCCTGAAGCGTCAGGCCCCTCTTCCCACCAAAATTTTGTAAAGAATGTTTGCAAAAGGGCATCGTCTTACCACTACAATGTGCATTTGTTTGATGACCGGGACTGAACATTTTTATACACGTTATTTATTTTTTTATGATATATTTATTCAAACTTCCATCTAATTTTCTTAGAATGTATGTCTCCTTACTGAATTTTAAGTATTTTGAAACCATCTCAAACTTGAGAGAAGTTGCAAATACGGTGTAAAGGACTAATGCCTAGCCACCTGCCAAACCCTGTATCTTCACTACACAGCCACGGTCCTGCCAGCGAAATCGGGAAGCAAACGTTGATATTTGTGGCAGATCGTATCTTCCCACGACGGCAGCAACGGTGTCTCACATCCCGCGTGTTCCTTGAGGACGTGACCTTAACACTCCTTACCTCGGGAGCTGAAGGTCTGTGGTTCCTTCCTCTTGAGTCTGGCCAGGCTCGGAACTTTCTTGTAACCCACAGAATGTAGCAGAAACGACGCTGCACGGCTTCAAAGTCCAAGTCGGGAAAGACGACGCAGCGTCTGCTTTGTTTGCTGGAACATTCGTTTTTGGAAGTCAGGGCTCTGTCTACACAAGGCCACTCTGCTCTGAGGAAGCCACGTATGGAGAGGATATGTGCAGGGGCACTTGCCGGCAGTCTGAGTCTGTGGGAAATTTCTTTTTCCTGTATCTTACCCAGCCTGTGGTATTTTTGTAGCAGAAATCCGACTAAGATTCTGATGCATGTGCTAAGCAGCCTCCCCCGGAGGCTACCCCTCTCATCCTACTTGGTCTCCTATACCACCTGCCATCCCATGTGGGTACCCTCCTCACCCAGTTAAGATGCCCCTCTCAAATCTAACTCCTTGAAATGACCTCTCTGGAGGTGGGGGATATCTTCCTTCCCTTTGAGTTCCTGGACCAACCCATGCAGCATTGCCCCCTATATTAGTCTGCTTTCTGTTACTATAATTAGATACCTGAGGCTAGGTACTTGATAAAGAAAAGAGGTTTTTCCTCATGGTTCTGGAGGTTCGAGGGCATTGCTGGCATCAGCTTGGCTCTAGTGAGGCCTCCGGGTGGACAGCATCACAGTGGTAATGCCAGAGGAATAGATCCCATGGCGATGGAAAGCCTGAGAGTGATGCAGGGGTCAGGCTCACTCTTTACAGCAGCCCTCTCTCGAGAACTAACTGGGGTTGTGCAGGAACTACGTCCAGTGACCTAACCTCTTCGCACTAGGACCTGCCCTAAAGGTTCCACTGCCTTCCACACTGTCACACTGAGGACCAAGCTTCCAACACGTGAGTCTGTAGGCAACAAACTCAAACCATATCCAAGCCATAACACCCCAATGGGGCTCTTTCCTCACCTCACTCTGCGTCTGCCACCACACAGGGCACAGCTCTCCTGTGTGGATGCCCTCCCCACCCTGCTCCAACGACTGAGATGCCCACCTTACCCCCACCCCGTGCTGCACCTAAGCATTTGGGAACCAAATTACTCAGCAAGGGAGAACGGAGAAGGGGAAGGGGGAAGAAAAAGAGCAAGAGGAAGAATTTCTTACTGATTTGAAAGAACTCTATATCCTGAAGGCCCAGTATCAGGATTCTCCAAAGAAACAGAACCAGTAGGTGACACATACATGAAGGAAGGTTTATTCTGAGGAATTAGCTCGTGTGATGATGGAGGTGAGCGGATTCACAACCTTGTCCCGCAAGCTGGAGACCCAGGGGGCTAACTCAGGCTGAATTGGAAAGCCTGAGAACCAGCGGAGCCATTGGTATCCAGGTTCCAGTCCAAGGGCAGAAGACGAGATGAGGTGCCCCAGCTCGAGCAGGTGGGCAGTCAAAGGGGTGAACCCTCCTTCCTCTGTGCCATGTTCTCCGCACCAGGACTGCTGGTGCCCACCGTCTCGGGAGGGCAGTCTGCTGTACCACCTGCAGCTCTCATCCGGGACATCCTCAGAGGCTCATGCTGAACTCACGCTTCATCTGGGCCCCTGTGGCCAGAGGGACATGTCAAATTCAGCACCATCTGTCAATCACATGTATTGCATTTGTTTTTCCTGGTTCGTGTTCATTTTGATTTTTCATTTTTTTTTTTTGGTTATTTCACATTCAATTTGTATGCACTTATTATTTAAAAATTATGCTGGGTGTGGTGGTGCACATCTGTAATCCCAGCGACTCTGAATGCTGAAGCAGAAGGAGCACAAATTAAATTCCAGCCTCAGCAGTAGCTTAGACCAATTAAGAAGTAAAAAGGAGAGGCTGGAAAAGGGGCTTGGTGGTTACGGAGCTTGCCTAGCATGTGCACGTACACGGGTTCAAACCCCAGCATCCACATACACAGCTGAGTGTCGGAGCAACAACAGCCATGTGAAAAAACTGGATAAAATTGATATTCATTCTCTATCTCTCTCTAACTGTCCCTCTCTCTTAGGGGGAAAAAAAAGTAAAAAGGACTGGAGATTGGGCTGGAGCAATGGCTGAGTGGTTACAGTGCTTGTCTGGCATGCACAAGACATGAGTTCAAACCCCAGCACCACGTACGCAACGAAGTGTTGGAGCAATGAAAGCCACATGAAAAACTAAATAAAACTGATTCTTTCTCCTCTCTCTCACTCTTAAAACAAACAAAAAAACGAAAGGACTGGTGACCTGGCTAATGGTTAAGCACCCCTGGGTTCAGTTCTCAGTACCTAAATAAAAAAATACAGAGAAACAAAACAAAACAAATCCATAACTGAATATCTCCACAGAAAAGCCCATCTTGGTAGGATCTTTCAGATGCTTTTCTTTGCATTGTTAATATTTTCCTTAGAATTAAAAATATATGTTGGGGTTGGGGATTTAGCTCAGTGGCAGAGCGCTTGCCTAGCATGTGCAAGGCCCTGAGATCAGTCCTCAGACCTGAAAAACAAAGATTTTATATATATATATATATATATATATATATATATATATATATATATATATATATAATATAAATATATATTATATATATATACATATGTATGTATCTTAAGGGGCTAGAGTGGTAGCTCAGTAGTTGGAGTGCTTCCTCAAAGACCTGGATTTGATCCCCAGCACCACATACACAACTAAGAATTGGAAAAACAAAAACCAGATGAAAAATAAAATTGATTCCTTCTCCCATATGTGTGTGTGTGTGTGTGTGTGTGTATGTGTACACATATTTATAAACATATACGTGTGTGTTTGATCCATTCATCAAGTGGTGGGCATTTGGGCTGACTCCATAATTTAGCAATTGTGAATTGTGCTGCTATAAACATTGATAAAACGGTGTCACTTAATATGTTGATTTTGATTCTTAGAACATAACCAGGAGTGGGATAGCTGGGTCATATGGTGGTTCTATCCCTAATTTTTTTTGTTTATAAAGAGAGGAGGACAGAGAGAGACAGAATCAATTTCCATTGAGTTTTTCACATGGCTTTCGTTGCTCTGACACTGAGTTGTGTATGTGGGTGCTGGGGTTTGAACCCATGTACTTGTGCATGCCAGGCAAGCACCATAACCGCCCAGCCACAGCTCCAGCCCCCTATCGCTAATTTTTTGAGGAGTCTCCATACTGCTTTCCAGTAGTCTGCAATCCCACCAGCAATATACAAATGTATCTTTCTCCCCACAGCCTCTCCAGCATCTGCTGTTTGTATTCATCTTTGCTGTTCTGACTGGAGTGAGGTGAAATCTTAATGTCATTTTGATTTGCATTTCCCTGATGCCTAGAGATGTTGAACATTTTTTTCATATATTTATTGGCCTTTTGTATTTCTTCTGTTAAATTTCTGTTTACTTCTTTAGCCTACTTATTGGTTGGGTTGAATGTGTTTTTGGTAAGAAGTTTTGTAAATTCTGGGTATCAGTCCCCTGTCAGAGGAGTAGGTGGCCATGATCTTCTCCCATTCTTTAGGTTCTCTCTTCATGATCTTAACTAATGCCTTGGCTGTGTAGAAGCTTTTTGGTTTAATGGCATCCCACTTATTGATTCTTGGTTTTAATCCTTGCACTATGGGAGTCTTGATAAGGAAGTCAGAGCCAGTGCCCATAAGGAAAAGTGTTGCCCACTCTCACCACTACTTTTCAAGATAGTCCTTGACACCCTAGCCAAAGCAATAAGACAAGAGAAGGAAATCAAAGGGATACAATGGGAAAAGAGGAGGTCAAACTCTTTCTATTTGCTGACATTATGATCCTATACCTAGAGGACCTAAGGAAGTCCACCAGAAGACTTCTGAGCTTAATGAACTCAACAAAGTCGCAGGTTACAAGATCAACACTCTTAAATGAATAACTTTCTTATACTGCAACATTGATTCAGCTGAAGAGGAAATTAGGAAATCCTTCCCATTCACAATAACCTAAACAACTAAAATAAAAAAAGAGGGAATTAATCTAACAAAGGAAGCAGAACACATCTATAATGAAAATTATAGAACGTGGAAAAGAAATTGAAGAAGAGGCTTGAGGGATGGCTTGGCAGTTAGAGTGCTTTGCTTGGCATGTGCAAGGACCCGGGTTCAAACCACATCCACAACTGAGTGTCAGAAAAACAAAAACCAGATAAAAAAGTAAGTAAAATTGGTTCTGTCTCACTCTCTCCCTCTCTTTAGTTTATTTTCTCTTTTTCTTTCTTTTTTTAAAGACCTGAGAAGATGGAAAGACATCCCATGTTCTTGGATAGGCAGAATCAACATAGTAAACATGGCCATTCTGCCAAAAGCAGCGCACAGATTCAATGCAGTCCCCATCAAGATACTGTGACATTCTTCAGATAGAGAAATCAATTCTTAAATTTACTGGGAAGAATAAGAAATCTTTGATTCCCTCTTTGTGCTCTGTTTCCTTAGAGTGAGGATTATTCTGAAGGCAGGAGCAAAATTCAAGCCGAGCGGCTCTGTCGTCTCAGCACCCCCAGTGTCCGTCACCTCAGAACCCCCACGCCCTGGCCCACCTTTGACTCATTTCCCTCTCAGAGAGGACCTTAAAAAGAATTCCTTTGTGTTTTCTTTAGCATATTTCTCAGGCCTTGACTCATTCTGGATTAATTTATCTTCCCTAACACTGTTCCTGAATTTTTATCAGGAAAAAAACCTGCTAAAATGGCAGATATTCAAGATAAAAATTTGACTTTATTATGTAAAGTAATCAAACTAGATTCTTTCCATGCTTTCTAATTCTTTTCTTTACATGTACTTTATTTTTAAACATTGGCCTTGAATAACAAACATTAAATCTTCTTTTTATTTAAATATAACAGATACGCAAAGGGAAGGAAACACTACATATCAGTAGAGTTGCATAAAGCAAATTCCACTGCGCCACTGGAAACAGAGCTCACTTAGCTTCCCAACCCTCGCACCTCTTCCTCTCTCTCTTCCTCATTTACATGCCCCTCGTGCTGGGGGTGGAGCCCAGGGCCTTCTGCCTGCTAGGTGAGTCCTCTTCCTTACTTTTTCTACGACTTATCCACTAACCCTGTGCCCCTAAACTCCAATGTGGTTCTGCCTGCTTCTAACCTCATATAGGTTGAATGGTAAGTATGTGCTCCTTTGTGTTGGCTTATCTCGTTCCACACGATGTTTGTGAGATCCGTCCACGTTGCTGCATGTGTCTATCAATGATTCATTTCTTTTCTTTGAAGAGGGGGGCATTGAGAGAGGGAATCGATTTTGCTTAGTTTTTCATCGTTGCTCCAACTCTCTGCTGCATCTGTGGAGCTGGGGTTTGAACACGTGCTTGTGCATGCCAGGCAAATGCTGTTACTGCTGAGCCACCGTTCCAGCCCCTCATTATCTATACCAAAGTGTGGTTATCCATCCCGTCTGCGATGATCACTTGAGCTGCTTTAAGTTTCTGGCTTTTACAAACGATGTTGCTATGAGCATTGTGTGTCTCTTGTGCCTGTGTGCACGGATTTCTTTTGGATTTATGCTGAGGAATAAACTTGGGTCAGAGGCTTTATGGATATTCTGTTTTAGTATGTAATGCCCTTTTCTAGAGTAGTCAGAGCAATTTACACTCTCATCAGTGGCGTTCAGGAATGCCACCGAGTCCTCTGAATCCTTGTCAATACTTGTTATTGTCACTGTTTAATTTTAGCCATTATGATAGGTATCTAATGGTATTATGTTGTGTTTTATTTTGCATTTCTGATCAAATCAAGCATCTTTTTTTTTTTTTTAAGAGAGAGGGACAGTGAGAGAGACAGAGAAAGAGAGAAACAACTTTAGTTTTCACATGGCCTTAGTTGCTCCAACACTCAGTTGTGTATGTGGTGCTGGGGTTTGAACCTGGGTCCTTGAGCTTGCCAGGCAAGCACCGAAACCACTGAGCCACCGCTCCAGCCCCAAGCATCTTTTCTTTACTGGCCACTTCTATATGTCTTTTTTTTTTTTTTTTTTAAGAGAGTGGGACAGTGACAGACAGAAGCAATGTTTTATTTAGTTTTTCATGTGACTTTCATTCCTCTGACACTTTATTGCGTACGTGGTGCTGGGGTTTGAACTCCTACACTCGCGCGTGCAAGGCATGCGCCGTAACCGCTGAGCCACTGCTCCAGCCCCTCTATACGTCTTTTGTAAGATGTCTTCCTTTTGGTTGTTTGTGTTTTTCTTATTGATCTGAAAGAATAGAAAAAAATAATTTTAAAATATGTGATGAATGTGAGTCTCTTGTGGCTGTATGTGTTGAAAAGATCTTTCACCCAAGACTGTTTTTTGGGGCTGGGGATTAGCTCAGTGGCAGAGCGCTTACCTAGCACACGCAGGGCCCTGAGTTCGATTTTTCAGCCCTGAAAAAAAAAAAAGACTGTTCTTTCCTTTTCTTAATACCTTTCAATAATCAGAAGTTCTTAATTTTGCAATGTAGTCAAATTTAATAGTGTTTTCCTTTGTCTAGTATTTTCTATGATCTGTGCAAAAAGCTTTTCCCTCCCTGAGGTCTTGACGAACTTTACAATTACTATCTAAAGGGTTCCAGATCCTCATTCCACCCTTTCTTTCCCTCCTTCTCCCTTTCACATTTATCTCTCACTTCTCACTCCACATACATGGAATCATAGCATATATTATTTCTTTGAAATAACCTACACCAATGTTTTCTAACACAAATTTATTGAGAAGGCTGCCAGTTGCCTCTGCAAAAGTCACCACTGTTGTAGATCTTGTGTGTGTGTCTGGGTTTGTTTCTGAACATTTTTCCTCCATTCAGTGATGAATTGTCCTTATACCACATTATCTTAAATGCAATAGCTTTATAATAATTGATTTTTTTTTTTATACAAAAAAAAAGTTCACCCATATGTTTCTCATTCAAGAAGGTGTGGTCGTGAATTGGTCTTTTTGCATTTTTATATGCGTTTTTAAATTGGCTTCTCAACCACCACAGAAAAAGTGATTGTCATCCATGAACTTGGTATACACCTTCATTTATTTTGTTTTCAATTACTGTCTCATACTGTTTGGAGGTTTTCTTTGTAACATGTTATTAGTTTTTTTCTTAGATGTTTTATGTTTTTATGCTATTGCAAATAGTACCTTTTCATATTTTTTCCTAATGTAAAGAAATATAATTAACTCATATATATTGACTTTGCTTCCAATGCCTTGCTAAACACATCCTCAAATTTTATCTTGAGAATAAATTTTTAATGGATCTTTACTTTTGCATTTTCTATACAATGTGTATCTTATTATATGCAAATGAGTTTTTCCCTTTTCAGTGCTAATGCAGTTTGTTAATACAGTGTTGAATAAGACTGTGTTAACAAACATCCTCACTGTTTCTGATCTCAAAGGGAAACTTTCCAACATTTTACTACTACTTAGAAACGTTACTGTTGACTTTTTCAATAGGTCCTCCTCACGTTAAGGAAATTCATTTCTATTCCTAGTTTGCAAAGAATCAGGAGTAGATGTTGAATTTTATCAAAACCTTTCCCCCATCAATATTATGATAATATTTTTTTATCTATGCTGTCAATGTAATAAATTGGATTGTTTTTCAAATTTGTGGGGGGATCAAACTGAAGGTCTTGCACATGCTAGGAAACTTTTCTATTGTTCATCTACTCCGCCAGCCTTAACTAAACTTATAATTAATTAAACTTAATTAAACTAATAACCCAATTTGGTCATTCACAAATAGATTTGAAAATATTTTAGAATTTTTACATCTCTGCTTGTGAATGAGATTTGCCTTGAATTTTCCTTTCTCCAAGTGTTGTGGCTAGATGTTATTGTGAAGCTCATTCCAACTTCACTAATTGAATTGGGGGAATAATATCTCATTCTATTCTCTACTAGAATTTTCAAGATGGCATTATTTCTTTTTTAGGTATTAGGCAGGATTTGCTGACAAAGTTATCTAGGGCTGCAGTTTTCTTTGCCAGAAGATTTTAAATTATAGATTAAATGTGTTTTATTCCTAGAATGGGAGCCTGACTTTACAAAGTACTGACTCCTTGGGAGCCATTGTAAGCTGCCATACTGCTGGGTGTGATGGTGTACACCTGTAATCCCAGCAACTCGGGAAGCTGATGCAGGAGGATCACAGGTTTCAGGCCAAACTGGGCAACTTAGGCCTTGCCTTATAAAAAAAATGAAATGGACTGGGGATGTAGTTCATGGGCAAAAATCACTACACTCACTGGGTTCAATCCCCAGTATGATTTAAAAAAAGGAAAAAGGGGGAAAAAAGCCAAATTATGTGTTCCTTTGAGTGGTAGTGAATGTACATCACGGAAAGAGCACTTAGAGTTGGAGTCGCCCAACCTTGTCCTGACTTGGCTCCTGCTGGCCTGTACACCTCAGATAAGCACTTTGCCTGCCCGAGCCTTGGTTTTATTTTATTATGAAGTCTGGTTAGTTCTGTCCTTCCTTCTCAGAGAATTATACATCATCACCCAGTGCCCTAAGATGTGATCATGTGACTTGTTTAAATCAAAGAAATGTGAGCAGAGTTGACATGTGTCCATTCTGGGCAGAAACCTTGATCCGGCTCACTTCACAACGTCCAGCTCCTCTTCCCTTGGCCAGGGACCTGTGAGGACTCCCTGTCGGCTCTTTTGGGAGAGGAGTTAGGGAGGCATAGCCCCTCCGCAGCCAGGACCCTGGTCCCGGGAGCAGCCCCAGTCTCCAGGGATTGCATTTCAGCTGAGCAGGGCGGTGTGTGTTTCACCTTAGGGGCCGCACCTGGGACCTCTCAGGATGGGACACCTGGTGGAAGCAGCCCTTCCTCCCACCCCACTGGGTCATCACTCAGCAGCCCTCAGAAGGGAGGGGTGTCCCTCAGTCCCCTGGGGAGAGCGTCTGCTTTCATGCTGAACAGCTGTGTGGAAAGGAGGGACAGGCGTACCTGGCCATCAGCTGCTTCTCTGGAGCCAGGCGTTGGAGGGAGCACTTATCATTTTTATTTTTCTAGTAAAATGACTCAGTGCCCCTCACAGTGCTTTGAGAGAGCAGCTAATTGCCAAGGAGAAGGCCAAAGGGAGGGGCGGAGGGTGGCACAGGCCGGGCTCCTTCCTACCTACCGCCTGGCCTCCACCCAACCTGCGATGTGCTCTTTGCTCCTTTCTGCAGGGGAGGGAGCTGAGGCTCACAGTGGCCCAAGGAGTTGCCAAACTCCCACAGCAAGCAAAAGGCAAAGGCGCTCAAGTCTAGCTGGTCTGGCACAAAGGCCTGTTTGTTCTAGTACATTCTCTTCCTCTTCCTTCTCTTCCTCTCCCCCAGAAGAGACTGAGACCATACATGGGGAAATGTCCAGGGCTACTACGTGCAGGGATCCCAGGGCCCTTTCTTGGAAAAACCTTCAGTGGACGTCCCTCTTGGCCCCTCTGGCCCATTCACAGCTTCCCTGGGCCCCAGCCCCACGGCTATGATCAGTTGGCTTGAGACCCGCGTTGTTGAGCCAGCACCCTCCCTGCACTCACGGCCGGCATCATAACCAGTTAAGGCTCTCTCCTGCACAACCCACTCAGCCTCAGCGTCCTTTCCAAATGTGACCCAGGCGGCTGCCCACTAGACTGACACAGGGATTTGTTATTTGTTTTGTTTTGGCAGGGGTTGGAGGAATTGTTTTTCTGGGTAGGAGAGGTGCTGGGTGTTGAACTCAGGACCTAGCACATAGTAGACAAGTTCTCTACCAAAAAGCCACATCCCTGGTCCCCAGACCAACACATGGGACAGAAAGACTTCTGTGCTGGGCTAGTCCGTGGGGTATAGAGACATCACCAAGTGTTATTGGCAAAGCCAAGGTAGGAGCCCTGGACTCTGAGTACACATGTAGTCACAGACCTTTCTGTTGACCCCTGGATATGGTTCACGGTGATCGAGTTCCTGATTTAAAGGTCCCCAGGAGTCTCCAAGGTGCAGGCAAGGTTGAAAGCCACCATGTTTTCATGACAGCACTGACCCCATTTTCCTGATGATGAGAACTACCTGCGACCACTTGTTAACCATTCAGCTCCCTCCTTGGGGAAATCCCATTTAGAAGGTCTGGCCTGGGGCCCAGAAACCCGCCTGCCCATCAACCTCCCAGGTAACTGGTCCTCAGGGAGGGTGGGTGGTGGAGTAGGAAGCGGGCCTGCAGGGCTCTGGCTGGAAAACCCAGGAATAAGGCCTGTCAGCTACTGAGTGTTGGGGAGCAAGGAGGGACCGGGCTTTATCTTTCTAAATAGTTGTGAAGATTTCCATCCACTTACCAAGCAGTGGGCTTTTCCTTTCCAGGCTTCAGTCTGGATTATTACATAATCCACTTTAAGAATTGATAAGAACAGTATCGTCTTCATGCCTGGCCTGTGTAGGAAGGAGACAGATACAGTAGAGAACACAGAGCGGAGGATGAGATGAAAACTGTCTGTTTTAGATGAGCAATTTTCTCTAATGTTCTGTTCTCTTGTTTGGTTGTCCTTCTGAGAGCTCAAGGACCTTTTAAGGTGGAGTGAATCTGGGGGTGGTTTGTAGGGGAGACGGTTAGCCTTGGGTAGCTGGAAATGCCAGGAGTGGAGGGGCCAGATGTCCGGTGCCAAAAAAAGGAGCCAGGAGACCCCGTTTTCTGCTGCCTGGACCCAGGTGGGGAGGAAGCAACCACAGTGCTGAGATTTCACCCTGTGTCAGACACCAACTGGGTCCTTGATACCACATGAAATTCCCGCAAAGTACCGATAACATCTCCATTTTACAGATGAGTAAACTGAGGCTCAGAGAAATGACACCGTCTTTGGCTTCATCTAAAAGCTTCTTACTCTAGAAGGAAATCAGCATTTAATCCAGTTCCCAAAACTACCAGGAAGAGCCAGGTTCACCAGACCCCTGGAGCAAGAATACACTTGACATTGAAAAATGATGGAAGCTAGAGTCTTCCTCTTTTCTTCCCTTTCGTACATATTAATGGAGGGAAGTAGCCAGAGAGTTACAAATAGCAGATTCACCGCTCAAACTTAGTTGTCCTCCAGCTAATGCTCAAGTGGGTGGCAAATGCAGAACATGAAAGAAATGAGTCTGGATTTAAGAGCCGGCTGCCGGTGGGTCCCGAAGTCTTAAAAGCTGTGCGCATTCTCTCTCACCAGCCACTTCCCCTCTAGGAGTTTATCTGGTCCGAGTGCAGTGGTGTTTACAACTAATTGATCTAGGAGTTTATCTTCCTGAAATAGCCGGGTAAGTGAGCACAGAAGTATTTACAAGGCAGCATTACGGACAGGTTTTTTTTTTTTTTGAGCGACCTTACAAGATTTTAACAAAACAATATAAAATGTGTATAAGATGTGTATATATTCTGGACATTGCAATTATCCCCAGGAGTACTTACAGTTTTGAAAGAAAGGCAACGGCATAATGGTGTGACCAAGGACTCCGAGGCTCGGGCAAGCGCCACTGACTGCGGCCGGGCAGCTCATCCTGCCTTCCCTGAGCGACAAAGGCCTGTGTTCGTGCAGTTTGTGTATTAAAAACAGCGATCTTCCAGTGGTAACAAATTATCAGATGATCCTAAATACTTCCGACGTATGATAAATACCAAGCCACTGGCAGCGGTGTGTTAGGACAGTGTCTTCCAGGTGGAAAGGATTACAGATCAGCTCTATTTTTTTTCCTGCAGGGGAAATGTGTCACTCATGTAATTAAAGGGAAGTTTAAAATGTCCTTCCAAGCAAAATGCTCCTGAGGTCCCACGTAACTGGCTGTTGTCAGGGTTTTCTTCAGAAAGGAATGGCTGAACGGGGCCATGGGGAGGGAACTGGTGAATGTCATCCACGACCAGGAGGTGGAGGACAAAGGAGCTGGGGGTGTCAGTATCCGGGTCCAGGTCAGAACTCGACCAGAGGCTTGGGGTGCGTGAATGGCCATAAACACACTTCACAGATGCACCCAGTTGACAGTCGTGAGTGCACGTCACATCACGCCCTCTGAGCTGGTCCCTGGCTAGTTCATGGCATGTAGAGGTCGACACCTGGCAGCCCCTGTCCCCTCTATGTGTCTCTGCTGGCCAGTGATTGACGTAGGGAATTGGAAGCCTCTGGAAGAAATGTGTAAACCTTGAAGGACATTCACAGCAGTGGTCAATGGTCCTGGGAATGTCTAGCTGCTTGGAGTCAGTGGGACAAGTGGAGGAAGGGGGTCCCCCTTACTTCATAAATTAAGGGGCATGCTACGCAGCCTGTGTGGAGGTGGTCAGGATGGTCTGTGAGCCCAGGGTCACCAACTGTATCCTGGGGCTGGATTTGTGTTGGGAGAGGAGAGGCAGAGTGTGTGTCTGCGTACGCGTGTGCATATGTACGTACATGTGAACGTGCCCAGGAGAGGGCCAAGCTGCTGCTGTTCCTCACAGATTGCAAATGTGCGGTGCTGGGGAACCAGCACAGACTTGTACTTTGGTGGCCCATGGAGGAAGCCCGTGTGGAGGCTGAGGCCAGCAGAGGTGGCTGTGTCTCAGGCACCAGTGGCAATGCCCAGTGGAAGGGGCAGAGGAGGCCAGGCAGGGTGGCCTGGGGTAATTGTGAGTGGGCTGTCCAAACCTGCATCTGTTTCCTATCCCTGCTAGGACAAACCGCCATCAATTTAGTAGCTTAACAATACACATTTATTATGCCACAATTCTGGAGGCCAGAAGTTCTTTCTCTCAGGCTGGAGCGGTGGCTCAGCAGTTTCGGCACTGCCTGGCAAGCACGAGGACCCGGATTCAAACTCCAGCACCATGTACACAACTGAGTGCCGGAGCAACTAAGGCCATGTGAAAAACTAAAAATAGTTGTTTCTCTCTTTCTCTGTCTCTCTCTCACTGTCCCTCTCTCTTTAAAAAAAAAAAAAAAGTTCTTTCTCTCTTTTCTTTCCTTTCTTCTTTCTTTTTTATTTTTGTACCAGGGTTTGAAACTAAGGATGCTTGGGGGCTGGAGTGGTGGCTCGGCGGTTACAGTGCTTGCCCGGCATGCGCAAGTACATGGGTTCAAACCCCAACAACCCATGTACACAACTAACTGTCAGAGCAACGAAAGCCATGTGAAAAACTCAATAAAAATTGATTCTCTCTCACTGTCCTTCTCTCTCTCTCTTAAAAAAAAAAATAAAAAAGAAAAAAGAAAAAGAAACTAAGGACACTTAACCACTGGGGCAAACCTCCAGCCCTTTTTAATTTTTATTATAACTTTTTTTGATAGTCTCACTAAATTGCTCAGGGCCTCACTAAATTGCTGAGACTAGCTTTGAACTTGAGATCCTCCTGCCTCAGCCTTTCTAAGTCACTGGGATTACAGGTGTGTACCACCACGCCTGGCTGGAGGCTAGAAGTTCTAAGACAAGGTTGGCAGTGCTGTGTGCTTCTGGAGGCTCTCAGGGAGAATCTGTTGCCTGCCTCTTCCCAGCATCCAAGGCCACCTGCACACCTCAGCTCCTCTGACACCTGCCTTCCGGCCTTCTGCTTCTGTCCCATGGTACCACTCCTCTGCCTCTGTTTTTTTGTTTTTTGTTTTTTTTTTGAGAGGAGGACAGTGAGAGAATCAATTTTTATTGAGTTTTTCACATGGCTTTCGTTGCTCTGACAGTTAATTGTGTACGTGGGTTGCTGGGGTTTGAACCCGTGTACTTGCGCGTGCCAGGTAAGCACCGTAACCACTGAGCCACTGCTCCAGCCCCTCTGCCTCCGTTTTTAAAGACCTTGTGATCACACTGGGCCCACCCCGGATGATCCAGACTAAGCCCCATCTTATCTCAGTCTCATCTGCAAAATCTCTTTAGCTGCATAAGGTACCGTTCCCCGGTTCTAGGGTGTGGGAGGTGGGCGTCTGTTAGGGGCCATTATTCCGCCGACGACTGTGTAACTCGAGAGAGCAGGCTGTGTATCGCCTCTGTGGCTCTCCAGCAATCATGGAGGACCAGAACTCCAGAGAGCAGAAGTAGGGGCTTGGAGTGAGCTAGCTTTGGGCATTTGCATTAAGTGGTTATCCAAGCCCACAGATGAGGCAGCTCAGGGATGCTTAGGTTTAATACCAGTAGGGAAACTGAGGCCCAAGGGGAACAAGGGATGCGTCCAGGGCTGTGTGGGGCTAGTTCTCCAGCTTTGCTCCATGCCACCTGTGTCATTGACTCATTAGACAGAGGGTGGATTGTTGTTGTCATTATTTGAGGGGTTTTAGGACAGAAAACAAAAATCTACCTGACTTGTGAGGGCTGGCTTTGGAGGTAGAAGCCCCTGAGTGTGGATGGCCCTGGGACTTGCGATGCCTCTGCTGATTTGAAAGGTTCTTCCACGTGGGGAGCAGGGAGAGCCCCAGGGAGGGTGGACAGGAGCTATGTGCTCCGAGGTTGCCCAGCTGTCGTTGGTCATTCTTTCCCTGCACCCACAGGGTGGGGGAAGCGCCTCCTCTTTCCTCCTCCTGGACGGTGGGTAAGTTCAGGGCATGAAGGGAAAGCGCTTGGGACTCACTCAGTGTGAAGAGATTTCTCTCTGTGTCTTTGTGCTTCTGGATGAACCACAGGGGCGCATCCCCAGGCTGGGTGGAGGAGGCTGGTCTCCTGTGTTCACTTGGTTTTTTCCAATGTCTTCTATTTTTGAATCAGCCAATTTCTGTGTGTTTGACATTGGAACACCTGGGTTTTAGTCCTGCCCTAGTCCTTTTCCGGTAAACCATTTGACTTCTCTGGGCCTCAGTTTACCCATCTGTGAAGTCCCAAGTGAGACTTGATGATCTCCAAGGTGCCTTCTAGGATTCTAGGATTCATCCAGCTCACTCCTGAAGGCTTCCTGTCAGCCTTCTGCTCTGCACTTCACCTGCTTCCTCTACTCCTCACACTTACCCGGATGCTAGAATCGGAGCCCCTGGCCCTACTCGCTTTGGCTCTGCACTGTACCGCACTGTCCAGCCCAGCAGCTGGCCCTCAGCAGGCGACCTCCATCAACCCTAAGGAACAACTCAGAGCCTCCTGGGAAGAGGCCAGCATGGCCCCGGCACAGGGGCCAGACATGCTGCAAATGGGAGGGGAGCCTTCATTCTGCCCTACTCTGCACAAGGACAGCAGAATCCCAGGAAACCAGTCGTTATGGAGCCAGCAGCCAGCTACGAAGTTAGGTAATGAGTACTTGAGTTTTTCCACCTCTGTTTTACTTTGTGTTAAGTACACGAAAATGATGTCATTTCTGCACCCGTCCAGCTGGCGCAGCTGACAGGGTCTCTGACCTAGACTCTGGCCTCACCAGAGCTGTCCCTCTCCCCACTCTGGGCGCCCCAAGCATTGCCAGTGTGGGTGAACCTTGGGGAGGTTCCAGGCCAGTCAGGGCCACAGCACGGCTCTGCCACCCTGCAGTTTTCTATCACCTGCTCCCAAGGGGAGCCCTTCACCCCCAGCAGCCAGAGGTGGCTTTCAAAATGCACACTGCCTACAGCCCTGCGCAGGGGTTCAACACTCAGAGGAAAGCGTAGCCTGCCCAGACTCACCACCCCAGCCTTGACCACCTCCTGCCCCACCCAGAACACTCCCGGCCAGGCTTCTCCCGCATTCTGCAAGCCTTACCTCCCTCACCCCGTGTCTTACACTATGACCCGGCCCCCCTCGCAAGCCTTTCAGAACCAGGGACTCCCACCACATTCCCTCCTCTGCACACCCATTGGGTCCAGCTCAGAAGAGAAAAGCCGCTGACATCCAGACTGTCACTCTTGCAAACTTTACGGGACTCCCAGGGCCTGGAGTTTTGCCGATCACCCTAGGAGATGAGCATGGGGTTGGAAGGAAGGGTGAGAACTCGATTGGGAGGTGGGGAGGCTTCCCCAGGAGGGAATGAGACGGGCGCTGCAGGACAGACCCCTTGGCCCTCAACGCAGTGAGACCCTCATTCTTTCCGCCACTCCCTCCTACCCCCCCTTTTTGCCTGCCTTGGGACAATTGCCTGAGCTGCCTGAAGCCCTGATGGTTGCTGCAGCTTCCCCAGGCCAGCGAGGCTAGATGGGGCATGGTGGAAGGGGCAGGGGCAGCCTGGCCTGTGGTCGGCAGTGCATAGTGGACCTGCGAAGTTGGCGGCACCCCTGGAGCTTAGTCACACCAGGGCTTCAGGAAGGAACTCAGACCAGGGCAGCTGCCCCAAGCAATACAAAGGAGGAGCAGAGGAGCTAAGGAGGGAAGCAGCAAGGGCTCCTCCCAAGGTTCCCCAGTGGTAAGGGCAGCTTTACAACATCCACCCTGGCCCTCTCTGCGGCTTCCTCTGAACTGGCCCCAGTGGGCTTTGCTGGAAGGATCTGCAGTTCAGGAGATTGGAGTAGAAGTGAGGATGAAAGGCCGGGACCCCCCAGCCTGGCTCCCTCTCTGCAAGCAGCGTTCCTCCTCATTTTCTGAGTATCTGCCCTGAGGCCGCAGAGGAGCCAGGAGGGCTGCTGCAGGGGAAGCAGGATGTGAGGACGGGGAGCTGTGGGGCCCCCAGCACAGGAGGGGCTCTACCAAGCACCTGCTGGGTGCCAGGCTGTAAGCAGGGGGGCTGGGCTTACAGGAGGAGCAACTTGCTCCCTGACCTCAAGGGGCACCTTGTCCAGCATCCTTGAACTCCATCAGAGACATAGGCTTGGCCAAGGACTGTCAACCCTGTAGATGAATGCTCCTACGAAGAAATGGCATCACGTGACAATGATGCTCATCACACCCCTCCAACAGGGGGACAGTTCTCACTTTGTTCTACGTACAGGATATGTCAGTACTTGGGCTCAAAGCTAAGCTAGTACCATAGCCACTCTGAACCTCTGTTTTGACTTCTTTTAAATGGGCTTATGTTACAAAGCTGTTGTGAGACTGAGGGACTTTATATGACAGGGCTCAGACCTTAATAGGTAGCAGAGTTCTTACCTTCCTAAGAACAAGTGTCCATCCTGGCCATGGGGTAAGATGGGCTCGTTGTCCTGGCTGGTCCCAGCCTTGGCCACTCTGGAGCAGAAGAGGTAGTCCAAACCTGGGGAGGCAGACAGAGGGGACAGTGTGATGCGTCCCTGGGTCAGTCCTGATTCCTGACTTGCTGTCCCTTTCCCCTGATGCTCTGCAGCAATGGCCACTTCCTCTTGCCAGGCTGGGCCAGCAGTTGTGTTGCCTATAAATAGAAGTGAGATTTCTCGTGGTCCAGTGAATGGCGCTGACATCCTGCTGCTGCCTGACTGAGCCCTGAGTCACAGGCCCCTGCCGGAGGCCCACCCGGGGCGGACCAGGCCTGCACTACTGACAGAGCCTGACAGAGCCTCCGAGGAAGCGTTAGGGCAGCCAGAGGGTCCCTGGGGAGGCTGAATGAGGCTTAAAGAAATACGGCTGGCATTTCCTCCTGGCCAGGCCTGCCAGGACTCTACTCTGGCTTGCTGTGGAGGAGCTGAAGGTCCAGTATGGAGATGTGCACACGACACGCAGAGGTGGCCAATTCCAGGAGCTCTGCAGCCCCTGCCATGCCTGCTGCGGAGGGAAGGTCTCTCCCCATTCCCCTCTCCTCTAGCACATTTGCTCTGGCCTTGATAATTAAAAACCAAAACCAAACCAGCATGGAGATAGACCCGCCCACAGGAGCTAAGAAAATCGACGGGAAGGCTGGAAAAACAGGCCTGGGCATGGGCAGGAGCCAAGACAGCTCTGGAGGGCCAAGTGGCAGGAAGGGCAGGCATGGATCTGGGACAGGAATGTGTGGTAGGAGGCAGCGGGTAACTCCAACCGTCATGTCGTTCTGCCCAAGAGCTGGAGGAATGGCCGTTCTTGCTGGCTGGGCTGGAGGCACTGTCCACCCTTCATCAGGCTGGGCCTAGTAGATTCTGCCCATCCTGGAAGAGGGAACCCCAAATATTTCAGAGGGCTGTTAGGAAGGGAGCAGACTGGGTGGCCCAGGGTAGCACAGGCCCACTGAAAACTCAGCAACTGTGGCCTCTGACCACCCCGTGCGGCCTTCTCCCAGCTGGCCCCTGGTTATTCTCCACCTGCCTCCTAGTGATCTCACTCCAACTTATAGGATGCGTTTCATTTGTTTTCTCCATTCTTTCTCCTCCACTAGATCACTGGATTACACGCCCCATGAGGGGGGGAGGCCAGTCAGTGTTTGCTGCTGAGCCTCTGGCACGTTCTTATCCAATGAATGGATGAACAGCCCGTGCAGAGGTGGGTGCACACTCGCTCACACACACTCATTTGTACACACACATACACAGCATTCTTATCATTGAAAAAGTTGGAGCAGCTCCACTCCAACCCTGTCACCTCCAAGTCTCTCCCACGTGGGTGCCACCAGGGCAGGAAACCCCAGCTGTGAAGTTGCATTCTTTGTGAGTGACCAGGAGGAGCAAGGCTTTCTCCTGATTCACACAATAAGCCCCGCCTCTGTTGCATGGTTTTGTGATGCAGGCCAAGCCTTCAAGTCACAGCGAATTTTTACACTTCTCCAAACTTAGTACTTTTCTTTCTTTTTCTTTTTTGGTATTGGGGATTAAACCCAGGGGTGCTTAACCACTGTGCATCCCCAGTCCTTTCTTAGGATGAGACAGGATCTTGATAAGTTCCTGAGGCTGGCCTTACATTTGCAATCCTCCTGCCTCAGCCTCCTGAGTTTCTGGGATTACAGGCATAAACCACTACTCCATGCTCCTTAGTGCCTCCATGCCCATGGGCAAGCTGATTCTTCCATCCAGGAGGCAAGGCCCTTAAAGATCCACTATAACCTATAGATCAGAGGTGGCTGAAAACGTGTATGGCTCTTCTTTGGTTGCCAAAGCAGCAGGGGCTGCTGCTGACATTTAATAGGCAGAGGTCTGGGCATGCTGACTAGGAAGCACTGTCCCTCCCAAAAGGCTGACAGCACCCATTGAGACTGCTCCCTGTTGCTTAGGAAACCCCACCCCCGGTCTGTTCAAGGTCAGGCAGCAGACTTTGCACCCAACTGGTCAGTGCCCAACCCTAGCGTGCACTCCTGGAGCTGGGCCTGAGCGTGGCCCTCGACCTTGCAGGTCTTTGGGTCCTGGCCTGACACTGGCTGTGCTGTCAGAGCCAGGGAGGTTGTGGGAAACATGTCTGGGAATGCCCTGTAGCTCCCACCAGCTGCTACACCTTCTCCTGCCTGTACTGGCAGCCAGATGGCCTGATGTGGCCGAGGATATGCCTGCAGTGCAGAGCCAGCGTGCCCACAGAGGGGAGAGCTGGGCTTGGGGCCAGCATTCTACAATTACAGTGTCCAGCTCCATGAGCTCATCCAAACACAAAGCAAGCTACCCTTCTGATCTGAGCCTGGGCACCAGTGACCGAAATGCTGCAGAGCCCAGTCAGGGTTAAGTGGGGAGGGAGAAGCAAGACCTGGTATCTCCTGAATCGGTGACCCTCTCTGCCCTTGGGGCATGGCAATCCTTCCACAGATGCCCAACGCTTAGATCTCTGCCATGCGCTACTAATGATTTTTTTTTTCAGAGTGTTAATTTTTATTCTGGCTTTTGTTTTTCCTTTATTTGTGTATGTGGTGCAAGGGATCAAACCCAGTACCACCATGCGCATGTCAGGCAAGCACTCTACTGCTGAGCCACCTCTCCAACCCCAAGAAGGGACATTTTTAAAAATGAAAACTTATACACAAAACCAGAGACAATAGGATAACACACTCCCATAACCCCATCACTCAGCTGTGATAGACAGCAGCTTGGCCCATCCTGCCTCATCCAGACCCTCCTCCCCGATCCATGTCCCTCCTTGGTTATTATTTTGAATCAAATCCAGACATGACATCATTTCATCTGCAAATATTTCAGTGTGTATTTTTTCTTTTTTTAGAGAGAGGAGAGGGAATTTTATTTTTCATCTGGTTTTTGTTTTTCTGATACTTAGTTGTGTGTGTGTGTGTGTGTGTGTGTTACTGGGATTCAATCTCTAGTCCCTGCACTTGCCAGGCAAGTGCTCCAACCTCTGAGCTCCAACTCCAGCCCTCTCAGTGTGTATCTCTAAAAGGACTTTTCCAAAAATCAAACAGAACCGTGACAGCACCATTATCACACCAAAAAAAGTTAACAATTCCTAACTTTATCCAAGAGCTGGTCAGGGTTCAGCTTTCTGATGACCATAGAATTGTTTTCTGAGTGTTTAAATTTAGGTGGAAATAAGGCCTGTGCATTATAATTGGGGTCTGTAAGTCTTTGTCTTTTGAATCTCTTTAGGTCTAGAGGTATTTTTATGTGGGGGTGGGGTTTTTTGTTTTGTTTTTTGTTTTTTAAAGAGAGGGGCAGTGAGAGAGAGAGAGAAAATCAATTTCATTTAGTTTTTCATCTCATCTTCCTTGCTCCAACTCTTTCCTGCATATATGGTGCTGGGGTTCGAACCCTCATCCTCACTCATGCCAGGCAAGCACTGCAACCACTGAGCCACCCTCCATCCCCTGTGTGTGTTTTGTTTTTGCTTGCAATTTATTTATTGGAAGAAACTAGTTGTTTGTCTTGTAGCCTTTGGCTCTGTCTGAATTTTGCTGATTGCAACCCTGTGGTGTAATTCAACAGGTTCCTCTGTCCTCTCCTCTTCCTGTAAATTGGTAGTTACAAGAAGAGGCTTGACCAGGATTGTTTCAGTTTTGGCAGGACTGTGTCATTAGGCAGCACAGGGTTCTATCCGGAGGTATGTGGTGTCCAATTCTCTTTTTGTCCCCAATGTTAGTAACTAATAATACTTCAAGCAATTAATTCATTAAAACCTGAAAAATGGACTGGAGCGGTGGCTCAGCGGTTTCGGCGCTTGCCTGGCAAGCACGAGGACCCAGGTTCAAACCCCAGCACCACGTACACAACTAAGTGTTGGAGCAACGAAGGCCATGTGAAAAACTAAAGTTGTTTCTCTCTTTCTGTCTCTCTCACTGTCCCTCTCTCTTAAAAAAAATAGAATTATATTTCATTCATTTTGCATTGATTAGTTGGAATCCACCTATAAAATTGTTCTTAAAAGGACTCTTCTCTACTATTGGGTTACATATTGATTCTGTTTGAAAGGAACTTTTAAAAATCTCATCTTGCTGTGCAGGGTGGTGCATGCCTTTAATCCCAGCAGCTTGGGAGGCTAAGACAGGAGGATCACAAGTTCAAAGCCAGCCTCAGCAACTTAGCAAGGCCCTGAGTAACTTAGTGATACCCTGTCTCAAAATAAAATATATAAAGGGGCTGGGGATGTGGCTCAGTGGTTAACGCTGTTGGTTTCAATCCCCAGTATTTCCTGCCCAAAAAAATCTATCATCTCGGGCTGGAGAGGTAGCTCAGTAGAAGAGCGCTTGCCTAGCATGCCTGAGGACTCAGGTTCAATCCCCACCACCACATACACAACTCGAGGAAAAACAAAGATGAAAAACAAATCAACTCTTTTCTTTCTTTCTTTCTTTTTTTTTAAGAGAGAGGGACAGTGAAAGAGAACGAGAGAATCCGTTTTATTTGGTTTTTCATCTGGTCTTCATTGTTCTGACACTTCATTGTGTATGTGCTGCTGGGGTTTGAACCCAGGTCCTCTCACATGACAGGCTAGCACCTTAACTCCCAAGCTACTGTTCCAGCCCCTCACTTTCTCTTTAAAAAGGAAAAAAAAAAAAAAAAAAACCCTATCATCTCCCTCCAAGGACGCATGAGGTCAAAATTGTATCCCGGAGAGGGGAAGACCTCCACTAAAGGGAACACTGGGAGGATGACTAGAATTCAACCCCAGTTCTGCTGCTGTCGGGGGCGGCTCTGGTCTGGCGGAAGTATGACAGCTCAGAGAAAGGGCAGGTCCAGGCGTGAATGGAGGACCTGCCATTCACCAGCACTGGGGCTTGAAAAGGTCTTTCAGGAAGTACCTCGGCTTCGGTAGTTTGGAGATAATCTCGCCTCCCTCACTCCAGAATTAGCCAAGATTCACCAAGGTCAGTTGCCCTTGGTGACAAGACCTCTCCTGTGAGCCACCTTCACCGTTACCATCAAGCCCACCACGCCCCTCAAGTGAACTTTTCATGGCTGCTTCAGGACCTGCCCAAGGGCCCTGCCTTTCCTCCCAAGTCCCTGGCAGGTACCCAAGGAGAGCGAATGCTTCTTAGAAGATTCAGGGCTCTCCCAGCAAGATGGTGAGCTCAGGAGAGCTCCATAATTTGTAGGCTCTTTTGTTAAAAATCGTTAAGAATGTCAAGATGGTGACAGCAGAACATTAAACCAAGCACGGTGCCCTTTTGAGCACCAGGCTGTGTGTGACAGTGCAGGTCCCGGGCCCATGAAGCTGGCCCGGGTAGCTCTGTCCCAGAATGCATTTGAAAGTACACGGACCCGTCCAGTTCAACAAAACTCAAGTGTGAAAGTTGGGATACGTTGGCCAGCAAACCCAAATCCAACCAGCTTTGCTTAAAAGGGAGTTTACAGTGAACCGTGTGTCTAGTCTTAGCCTTAAATGGCTTTTTTTTTTCCCAAGAGAGAGGGGCAGTGAGAGAGAGAGAAAGGGAGAATCAATTTTATTTTGTTTTTCATGTGGCCTTTGTTGCTCTGACACTTTGTTGTGTACGTGGGTTTGAACCTAGGTCCCCGTACATGCCAGGCAAGTGTGGTACTGCTCAGCCACTGCTCCAGCCCACCCTTAAAATGCTTTCACTTGGCTTTTGTTTTTTTTTAACCTGTTGTCGACGCTGTTGGATTGTGGAGCAGAAGAGAATGTGAATGTCAATAACACGATGTAAGAAGTCAGCTGACAG
>PVKS010000011.1:38502-110068 GCA_004027875.1 Aplodontia rufa
GGGCTGGAGCGGTGGCTCAGTGGTTTCGGCGCTTGCCTGGCAAGCACGAGGACCCGGGTTCAAACCCCAGCACCACATACACAACTGAGTGTTGGAGCAACAAAGGCCATGTGAAAAACTAAATAAAGTTGTTTCTCTCTTCCTCTGTCTCTCTCACTGTCCCTCTCTCTTTAAAAAAAAAAAAAAAAAAAAAAAAGAAGTCAGCTGACAAACGTGGGGTGTGAACATGCAGAGGAGTCAGAAGGGACATCCGTACGTACTCTTGTCCTAAAAAGGATGTGGCAGACAAGAAATATGGCTTAAAGTTGAACAAAAGAAAGAGACATTTAAATATAGGTAATCGGTAGATAGATGCCAGGTGGATTCTAAATTTTGAAGCTGGAAAGAGATTAGGAGTGTAGTGAGCTGAATCTGGCAGAAAAGCCCATGGATATTGGTCTGAAGTTACAAATCAAGACATAGATATATGAAAATAAATATGAAATAAATATATGAAAATAAAATACAAAAAAATACAAAAGGAAATACGTGACGTGGTTAGCCTCTGGGTGAAAAGGGAATAGGGTAGGAGTCCATGCCTTCCTTTGTAAGTTCTCTTGTCCTTATTTGATTTGTTAGCATGTTCCTGTATTCTAATGCTGATTAAAAGGTGAAAAGGGAGTGGGAATCCATTGCACCATTTAAGCCAGATGCAGAAAGGCAGAAGGCGCATCTCAGCTGACAGCTTCAGGGCTTCATTCTCTCAGGTACCCCGATTGTTGCCACTGTGAGCTCCAGTGTCAGATCCTTCCAGCTCATGATCCATGGGGTAAATTCAGAATGTTCCAGAAAAGGACTCCGATTGGATCCCACATTCAGTTCTTGGACCAATCCAGGTGCACCAGACTATGGCCTCACCAGGACCAGATGACCACACCTGGTTGCCTGGATGGTTAAAATACTCCAGGACCGGGTAGAATGATAAAAAGGCAATTTTCCAATCAAGGAGGAAGTTACTGTTGGAAGAGACAAAGAATGCCAAGGGACAAAACCACATGCTCGTGGCACTGGGATTCTACCCTGGGCCAGTCCCTGGGACCAAGTCCAATCCTATACATCTCCGTATCCTATACACGGAGATGGCTGCAGCATGGAGCTGGGATGTGGATGAGGAATCAAATCGCCGTTATCCAAGGGAGAGCCTGGGAAGAGCCAGGAGGATATCCATGTGGTTCTGTAGACGACAACACACAAGGACCCATGCCAGCTGAGAAGTCTTAGCAATTCTGGGGTCCTCTTGAGCCTGCCTGCTACAGCACAATGATGGCTTCAGACTCCCTGTTAGCTCAGGGAAGCTACTTCATTTCCCTGAACCTATTTCTCCACCAGTGAGATGGGACAATGATTTCAGGTTGGCATGAAGTTGATTCCAAAAGCTGAATACAGAACTTGGCACAGTGGGCACTTCCCATTAAGAGTCCCAGGGCCACCCACCTGCATGGCCAAAGGTCCATAGAAGAGCTGTGTTCATTATGACTTCACTTAAGACCAAAATATACTCCTTAGAGTGAGTTCATCATTTGGTCTACAGGAGGATACCAGAAAATTATCCAAATGCCTAAAACAAGGCCATTGAACCAAATCTATCAGCAAACACCCACAGTGGAACAGAAGCTCTGCAGGTGAAACATTCTTTTTTGCATCTCTGCATGGTACCTCACACAGTGGACACATTGATAAAGGGGTTTTAATCATATGTATGAACAGATAAAAGGTTGAAACCCTAGGAAGAAAACTTTCTAGGAAAATAATTGTGGAAATGGGGGATCAGTTTGCCAAGACAGTCGCCTGGCAGCCACTCCATTGGGCTCAGAGATCAACCCAGGATAAGCAGAGAGGGCAAAATGTGTCCCCCCTTCCCAGGAGGACTGAAAGGCAGGGCCCCCTGGGGGAATCCATGGACCATGGGCCTACTTCAATTGTTCATGCAACAAATATTGATTAATCACTTGCCCTGCACCTGGGATGCATCAGCATCCACTTGAGGACAATCCCCTGCCCTCAGGAAGCTGATAGCCAGGGCCTCCGCTGTGAACAGCAGAGTGCCCCCCCCCCCCCGCAGGGAACCAGCCTGGGCATCCTCATGGCTGGTTCTTCCTCTAATGTATTTACAATGACACGAATTGCAGAAGCTGCAGATCACTTGTAGAGAATCTGCTGTCTTAGGTTTATTTCAGTTTTAAGTAACAGAAACTCAACTTGAACTGATTTAACCCAATAAAAAGAAAATTCTTGACTGATGTTTTCATTCCTAAAAAATACCAGAGGCTACGTAGCTTCTGGCATGGTGGAACCAGGAGCTGCAACGACCTCATCAAGGCCCGGTATCCTGCTCCATCTCTTGGCTCTGCCTTCTTCTGACTTCATTCTTCAGCGGCAAAACAGTGCAAATGACCCCCAGGAGCTCCAAGCTAATGATCTCAGCAAAGAGTAAGTACCTCCTTCCTAAATGTTCCAGCAGGATTTGGGGGCACTGTTTCCATCCCTGGCTGGATTTAGGTCCCATGTCCAGGCCTGAGCCAAGTCTTGTAGTCAGAGCAGAGTGTGGTGATGTCCTGAATCTGGTGGCAGACCTGGAATATGGGGTGAGGCGGGGACAGCACAATTTACTCAGTTGAGAATGAGATGGAGAATGGAGGAGGGAGTGGAAGCGGTGAGACAAGACAGGCGGCCTCAACACTGCTCCCTGCACCAATGTGCCAGGCTCAAAACTAAGTTAAGGGGCTAGAGCAGTGGCTCGGCCGTTACGGTACTTTTTGCTGCTTTACTACTAATTAATGACGTATAGCTATTATATATATGTGTGTGTGTGTGTATATATATATATATATATATTTTTTTTTTTAAAGAGGGAAAAAGAAGGAATCAACTTTAGTTTTTCATGTGGCTTTTGTTGCTCCAACACTTTGTTTTGTACATGGTGCTGGGGTTCAAACCCACGTCCTCGCACATGCCAGGCAAAGCGCTGGAACTGTTGAGACACCACTTCCCTCTTAAAATGACAAAAACAAAACTAAAGCTTCCTAAGGGTCCTATGGGGTGAGGCCACACATCTCCATTTTACAGATGGACACCTGCTCAGAGAGGCTAAGTACCTTGTCAGTGTCACGTGCTTAGTGCATGGAGAGTACAGATTCCTTGGTACCTGCAGAGTAGTGGGAGGCCATAGCCTCTGAAATGCAGAGGACTTGACTGACTGGGCCTGGGGAAGAGGTAAGGAGAATGATCGCTGATGAATTTGACACCCACCTTGCCCCTTCCCCAGCGCTGCATCAACACGCAGCTCCGGTCACTTACTCACATCCCCATGTGCTCATTCTCTGGTTGAACGCTGGCAGAGGCAGTGCAGCGGAGCCCGCCAGCCTGGGCTCCATATAAAATCCAATCTTTGGCAAGGGCTTAGGTGCTGATGCCCTAATGTGCAGGCAGAGGGAGTGTGAGGGAGCAGAAGTGAGGTGGGAAAGGATGGGAGTGATGAGTACACCTGGGACTACACAGGGATTTACCCACCCATCTCCCCTGGCTCCAAGTTCATCCCTAGAACCAACTCCCCTGGGCCTCTGGGCTTGCATTCTTCAGCCCCTTCGGCAGACTTTTGGGAACTGGTCCCTTACCCTGGGCTGATGCCTCGTGGCGGGTCAGAGCAGCCGGTGGCTACAGCTGTGGGACTATGGGAACTGTATGGAATCCTCAGCCACAGCAGAGCAGGCCGTGAGAATCTGGTGGATGAGGGAGCTGAGGAGTGCAAGATGTATAGATGTGTCGCACCATACAGAGTGCGGTGACAGGACTTCTCCACGCCAGTTTCCTTCACAATGAGGGAGGGCAGCAATGGCACCTCCCTCTAGGTTATTTGGGACCTTGAAGGGAAAGTAAACCGGCACCAGTTGATGTCACCAGGGCACAATGTGGGGGGTGCTGAAGGCTAATGTCACAGCTGAGCTGTATTAGCTGGGACTCTTCAGCAGCAAGCTGGCTCAAATGGGGAGGACATACTGTCTCATAAAACCAAAGAGCCACAGGTGCTTCTGACTTCAGAACAGGGTCCCATGAAAGATGACCCAGTGGGTCACAGCATGTGCATCAAGCAAACACCTTCCTTGACCCCCACAGATTGATCCAGGCAGAGAACAAGAGATGAGGCTGAAGCATCTGGTAAAATGGGGTGACCAACCTGACATCTGACGTGGTGGTGCCCAGCCAACACAACAAAAGGTTTCTTTGTTTCTGGCCGGAGTGCTTTCACCTCGGGTTCTTCTCGTGGCCTGCCGCTCACAGTGAGGAACAACTCAGGCAGGCAGTTCTGGATACATCTCAAAGAATACATTTGAGGAAGAAGACTTTGGCTTTCTGAATGCCATCTGTTTAAAATTTATCTTTCAAGCCCTGGAATTCACAGGAGGAAACCAAATTGCATGGGCCTAGGAGGTTAGAAGGCAAGGACCAAGGCTGTGGTTCATTTGGCAGCTCCCTGCCCTCCTACCAGCTGCCATACTGGCCGCCAGGAGTCCAGCAGATCCTTCCCCAAACATGGAGTTGTTAAGCAACTCCCTGCTCCACTCCAACGTCACTGTCAGTCCCAGGATCATCAGCCTATCCTACCTCTGAGCTCTTCAACTAGAAAATGAGTCCAACATCTAAGACTTGAAACAAAGACTGGTAGCAATGTTCAAAACAGCTTTATTCATAATAGCCACCATCTAACAAGTGGACAATGTCAGGCTACCCAGCAATGAGGAAGATTGGATCACTGCTGCATGCAATAAGAATGAACCTCGAAAACACGCGAGAGAAATGAGACAGGAGCACACTGGAGTAATTACCTGAAATTCTAGAAAAGACAAATCAGTGGTTGGGGGGAGAATATGCATTTGATGAAATTTACGAATTGTTCACTTAAAATGGGTGGATTTTACTAAAAACAAAGAGAAGCCCTGCCTGCATTGGGAACTTCTGTGACAAGCCCCACTCAGGATGGTTTTAGCAAAGATAGGCATTGTCTCATTTAATCAGCATGGCTCAGGGATACCCGCTGGGCAGCTTATTCACTCCATTTCGCCTCCCTCTCTGTTGGCTTCATTGTCAAGTGTGTAAGAGATGACTCCGCAGCACTGTTTACATTCTATGGACTTAGCAATTGTCTTTCTCCAGCGTTGCTTCAGGAGTCTGGGTCCAGGCCTGATAACATGTATGCCTCTAAAACTGGCTGGTCGGGGGAAGGCGATCCCTGAAGTAGAATCAGAAAAAATGGCCATGGAAAAACCAATGGATGGCTGTCACATCATCTCTACATCCTGACAAATCTCCAATGATCAAGCCACCAAGGTGAGTTTCGGTTTTGATTCTTGTGACTAATTCCTTCCCCTTCCTGGGGTGGGTGCTGTGTTCTCTATACCCCAAGGCAGCTGGCAAGGAAGAGATCAGCACAGTAGTAGCTGTTCTGGCCCTGGGCTTCAGGGGCCCAACCACAAGAGAATCCAGGACAAAACTGCAGCTCTTCCAGAGTTCAGCCAGAGAAGAAACTGTCCATAAAGGTCATCCTTGGTGCCTTCTGGTCTTAGTCCTACATCTGCCATGTTGAGGCCCCGACTTCACCTCCCAAGTGGTGCCGCGCCACTGCCGTTCACGGAGCATCTTCCCCAGGCCAGAGACCAGCATCTGCACTCAAGTGTGTTCCTGGAAGAGAAAGGCGACAACCACTTCATATCTGTATGCAGAATAAGCCTAGAAACTAGACACTCCGGCAGGGATCTTGTGCCTATCAAATAAGGCAACAGTCCTGGCCCCAAGGTCCTCAGCTAACAGCCTGTCCTGGATCAGACTCCAAGGCAAAGACTTGTTCCCCCCCCACCCCCCGGGCTCTCAACTCACCGATGTCTAGCAGCTAGTGTGCTACTTAAGCTGGGGTTTTCTGATCCCTGTAAGCCATAGCCGGCTGAGGGCAAGCTCCCACCACCATTCCCCAGGGAATGAGCAATAGGTCTCAGCAGATGCCCACTGCCGTTTCCCATGGAGGCACTGGCTACACGCCATTGCTAAGGTGTGTACTCTGCTGCAAACGGCTGGGTGGGGAGAAGGCTGAGAACCAGGCCCAGATGAGATTGGACCCAAGCCAAGAACAGAGTGGCCCAGAGTCCCTCAACTCTTGGCTCCTGGTTTCCATCCCCACCCCTGATGGCCTGGGAAGGCTCCCTTTTTGCAGACCACTTCCTGGAGCTGACAATTCACCATCCTCTGCGCTGGCAGCCTGCCCACTCAGATTGGGCTTCTGGAGTCAGCCTGGAAGGAGATAAGAGGGACAGTCTGGGGCACTGTGCTCCTTCCTGGCAGTCTGAGCAGGTAAGCATCAGGCGGATCTTGCCCTTCCCATGCAGCAGCCGGGGGACTGGGTCAACCTCACCTGTAAAATGGGGCTACACCCTACCCAGGCTGGGACTGGTGACAGTGCAGCAGACAGTTGAGGATCCAGGAGGCATGGGGAGACTGTGGGAGGGTCACCCACCATCCACACATCTTGGGATACTGTGATGACGGAGGGCTTCTTATATATGTGAATTATGAATACCACTGACTACTACTGAACCATCATTGCTCCTGGGGATCTGAACTGTAGATTTAAAACATATCCTAGCTACATGTCCTTAGCCTTTCTTTCTGCAAATGAGGATCAAAAGATGTCCAAGCAGCCGAGAAAATACCGGAAATAAAAGCCGGCCAACTGCAAATGGTCACATCCCTCTGGATAGGTCTGCAGGCAAAGCTGGATGGGAATCTCTCTCCTCTCACTTGTGGGCATGTAGCCGGATAACAATTACCTGCGGAGTGAATGCAAGAAACAAACGAAAACCAAGATACCAATCCCTAGGCTCCTCTCCACTGCCTGCAGTTCAATCCACTTGGTCCTGGGTTGAGTGCACTGCAGGAGCCCACGCAGCCTTCAGTCAGGACAGTGCTGCATTCCTCATCATAATTCATCAGTCCTGGACTGGAGAGACCCAATGGTGCTTAAACTCCTTCCAGCAAGACCCTGGAGCTTCCTGGCTGAAGGCAGCCACTGCACAGCCCACTTGGTAAAGTCCCTGCTAGCTGATTAGTATGCAGGCAGAAAGGACATAGTTCCTCAGGAGAACTGTTTTCCTCTCTTTTGAGGAGTGTTCTATAGCAATTTAAAACAATTTAATTTTCAACTTTTCAAATGCTTTAGAGCAACAATTCTTTTATAATTGGGGGAAAGCAGTGATCAGTTTCATTTTTGTTTTTTACAAAGGTTTTGGGGGCAATGGAAGGGTAGGGCAAAAAGGCTTCAGGGGAAGGAATGTTTAATCCAAGTTAGCAAAAGTTGCTCAGAGCTGAAAGTATGAGAGCCCCCTTCCCCATCTTTACCAAGAAGGCATAAATACCATCTGTGTTTAACCTTTACCTTGCAGCATTAGCTATATTTCTAGCCCCTTAAAAACTCATCACTGGCAGAGCTGGCATGGAGGCACAGCCATGGTGGATGGGAGAGAGCCACAGGGCAAGGACTGGCATGGCAGGAGGGGAGGTCAGCACTGGAGGCCGTCTTCTCTGCTGATGATTTTTCAGGCTGGCTCCAGAGGCCTCAGATACATCTCGAGGATGAATGAACCCTGAGGTGGACCTGTTAGAGCAGGCCAAGTGCTGCTCGTTGCTCTGCAACCCTACCCAGCTGTGGGCAAGCCACCAGTCCAGCCTCAGCTGGAGAGTAAGACTCTGTGGACTGTATCGTTGGTTAAGTAGGGCATGTCACAAAGTGGTTCCTGTTTTACAGTCTGCCCCAGGAACCCTGAGATATGGTCTCGGTTCACTCAAAATATATGTGGGGTAGGGCTGGAATAGCCTCCATGAAGTGAAAAGGATGGAAACATCCAGTTGACCACACAGTGGAGGGGCCTGTCCCAAATCACTGCAACCACAATTTTTTTTTTGGGGTACAGAGGATTGAACCCAAGGGTACTTTTACCACTGAGCTACATGCCCAGCTGTGAGACAGGGTCTCACCATGTAGCCAAGGCTGGCCTCAAACTTGTGATCCTCCTGTGTGGCTGGGATTACAGCATGGCCTGCACCAGCACACCCAACTTGCAACCACATTTCCAAAAGGACCAGGTCTCAGAGTAGACTCTGAGGCTCCTATTCTAAAAGGCAATGGAGGTTCCTGCCCAGGTGCCATCTCCCCTTCTGCCCCACAGAGTTGCTTTAATGTAACTGACTCTGCGCACGACCTTCCTAGGGCACTGAATGTGTCATTAGGCTCTTGCAAACCTTGAGTGCATGTGACTCTTAGACATCTGTGCTCTCCTGGACTCCAACCTGCAACGGAGTGTCCCAATGCTCAGCCTTACCACCCTCCACCCCTCAAATGTGTGCAAACCAATATGTCAGATTGTCTCAATAATCTGCAAGTCCCCCTTCACCCTCGTTCCAATCTGACTCCAGGAAACCCCTTGAATCCCAGAAGAACCAAAGGGACAAAGTGTGGGCTGGTGGCCTCTATCTGATGCACACTGCAAGAACAATAAGGATTTTTAGGGGCATTATGACTGAGTCAGAAAACACAGCTGCCCCTGAAAGTCCCTCATTTTTCTTGCTGTCCTTGAATACTGTCCAAGTAGGCAGTCTTCCGGTTGACCCAGGTGGGTGAGGCAAGTTGAGTGTCCGTTCACACAACACTGGGGACACTCTGCAGTGGGTGGTGTGGTTGGAGGGTCTCCACAGTGTCACAATTTTTCTCCATGCTGGGCCTGGCCAGCAGCCAGTCTCCCTGCACACCCAGGAATGACCAACCTTTATTCCATTAAGAGCTAACTCAGTGCCTTTTGCCCACAGGGTGCTGGTGACTAGAACTAGGCCATGTGGCAAGAACTGGGAAAAGGGTCACAGGTGTGGCATGAACTCACCCTGAAGAAACTGAGCAAAAAGGAAAGACAGGTATCTCTTGCCTTCCCATGACCAGGACCCCTTCTGAGGCCAGGCCTGGTCCAGGTAATATGGACAAACAGGCCTTGCCTGGGCAGAAGCCCAGCTCAGGTAGCCTCCACTCTTCCCAATCCTATCTGAAGAACATCTAGGTGTGAGGTTCCCAGAGGAATAAGCACCTGAACTCCGGTCCTGCTTCTCTACAGCAGTCGCAGCCTGCAAACTCCTGCCACCCTCTCCCATTTCAAATCAGAAGCATAAAGGGACTAGTCCTGAAAGACCTAGTCACAGGTCCTCCCACCCTGATGAGGGCAAGAGATGCAACCTTCCAAATGCCGCCCAGCCTGGGTCCCAGTCCAGCCCTCTTGCTTCTCCTCCATACCAGCCCCACGTTTCACTGAAAGGCAAGGGCTGCGTGTGGTCCCGTGTGGGAAGGCAGGTCCACCCCACGACTTCTACCAAAACCACGGAGGATGTGCAACAAAGACACGTTTGAAGACTTCTGGAATGTCCCAGATAGTTTTCAGGTTCAAATTCACAACTTACAGGAGTTTCTGAGAGGTGTGGCTTTGAAGAAACGAAAGAAGCCAACAAGAAAGGGACAGGGCTTGGTAACTACTGGTTTTTCTTTTTCCCTCCTCCTCTAGGGGAGACCCAGAATCCAGGGCTGGCTTAGGATACTTCTAAATGGGAGGATCTCTTCTGCCCCAGAACAACAGAGGGTCAACTCCCAGCAGGTCCCTCTCCATTCACCCCCAGCCTTTCAAGGAATGCCACCCATCTGTGGGAAACTTGTCCTATTGGCCTCCGGGAGCCTGCCAACTCTGTGTGTGGGAGTCTGGCCATGGGTCCTGCTGTGGATGCAGGACACTCAGCCCCACAGAGGTGAAAGGCACATCCCCATGAGACAGCCAGGGCCACTTTCCGCTTGCTCTATAACCATGTGTGCATTGTTTTGCTTCCTGGCCTCAGCTTTCACACCTGTAAGTAAGAATTATAGGCCCTACTTCATTGGGAGCCATGAGCATGGAAGGAAAGTATACAAATTGCCTATCAGAATCCCAACAAAAATGTATCCCCCTTGCTGCCAAGGGCAGGGTCTGGATCATGGAGAACTGAGAAGAGGACTGGGACAGGAGGTCAGGGTGTGCCTCACGGACACTGCATGCTCCAGGTCCCTGCCCAGAGCAAGGGAGCAACATGGTACCCTACTGCAGCCTTGGCCTTCTCAAACTGCCCTTTTGACACCTGTCATCTTGCCTAGAACTTTCTGCACCAACCCAGATCACAGCCCTGTACTCCACCAGCAAAACCCAAGCGGATCCCAGTCATGCGAGCCACTTGGATGACATCACACCCCTACCCCAGTGTCGCTCCCCCCTGGGTTCTGGAGCGGCGGAACAACCTCGGGGGACCTTAGCCGTTCCCCGGGGGGCCGGCAGGACAGGGCGAAGAGGAGTCGCTCCCCGCAGCGTTCCTGTGCAAGAAGCGGGCAGAACGACCCAACGCTGGGCCATCCTCCGAGGGGCTGAGTTAGGAAGGGTTGGGGGAGCCGGGAACAAGGGGGCGAACGCCGGCGGCTGGAACACGGGACCTGCATCTTCTACCGCTGCTGATCTGACGTCTCTGCGTCTTCTCTTCTTTCTCCCTTCAGGACACGGCTGCTTGCTTTTCTCTGGCTACTGCTGCTGCCCTTACCTGACCAGCTGCTACTCTATTTATCCATTACAATAACCAATAGGGTACAATGCAAACACCTTTCTCCAACTGTAACAAATGAGTGGCCGAATAGCTTAGTCATGCGGTCAGGCAATTTGCTAATTACAAGCCAGCTGAGCCTCATGTTCCCAACACCCCAGTTCAGGAAGGGTCAGGAGTGCTGCCTCTGGGCTTTGCCAGCAGAGCTACCCCATCACCAAGTCCAGCTCCATCAGCCTTGTACATCCCCATTCTGTGATGGGCACACACATGCTGGGTCTGGCAAACCATTAGGCTTATGAGGCAGCTGCAGGGTGAGGAGGTGCCACTTGAGCAGAGTCCCTAAAACAGCAACCCACAAACCTATGACAGAAAGCGAACTAGATAGCAGCCCTTGTTTGGAATTTGCTTTAGAAAACTATGCAGAGGCCCAACCCTGGCTGGTGAAGGTGGTCCTGTCTTGGGGAAACCCCTCCCAGAAGCTGCTGAGGCAGGGGCTGGCTAAGAGTGGTCAGCCTGGATCTGGAAAGGGCAGATTAAGAGTCAGGGGCCTGGATTTTGCCCTTGCTGACCAGACCCACCCTGTTGGACACTCTGAGTGGGGATGAACAAGACACTGTCAGAGCCCCTGGGCTTACAATACCCAATTGCTCTCTGCCAGAAATTCTGCTGGTAAGAACGCTCAGCCCCTTTCTCCCATGCTCCACATTTGTTCCTGAGACTGGAGTCCCCAGGAAGCAGTCCTGCCTGGCCCATTGCTGGGGAGGCTTGGCTCAGTTCCCAAACTCATCAGTGGATGGAGGCCAGCATACCCCTCAGCAAGGCAGGACCTGGGCCCGAGTGCATTTGTCCACACAAATCCCCACTTCTGCCATTAAGGCCAGTGCCAGGTGCTGGCATGAAAGTTACCCCTTTTCTCTCTTCAGAGGCAATGGCACTGAGGGAGGGAAGAAGAGCGTCTGTTTATCCCTTGTCCTGGAAATTGCCAAGCTATGGCCATGAAGCCAAAGCCAGTACGCCATCTGTTTTATTAGAACTTAGGTCTGCTCATTCACTGATGTATTTCTGTGGTACCTTTCAGGCAACATTAACAGCATCCAAGAAGTTACTCAGCTTATAATCAATGATCCTGATAACTAGAACAGGTCTGGGTCATTCCCCCTTGTGACCAGCAGCCACTGGCCAGTACTGAGAGAGCACATCACACTACTGCATATTGCTAGCCCAGGAAAAGATCCAAATTCTAAATATGCTTTCTCTTAAATGTGTATTTTCACACATTCTGTAAAACTGAAAAATATGTTGAACCACTTTGTAAGTAAGACAGGAACTGTCTGCAGTTAAGAGATGTAATGCCCTCAAGGCCTATTTCCTGGGCCTCTCCAGAAAGGGCATGCTGCCTTCATCTCTGATCGGTATTTGCTAGTATACACCAGGCAAGGAACTGAACCTGGGACAATGAGCAGAACCTGCTAGTGTTCAAAGCCCAGTGACCTGTACTCGCCACCCCTCCTGTAGCTGAAGGAAAAACGGGTCCTAGGGAAGAGTCCAGCTTTCTATCTCTAGCAAGGCAGTTGTCATGTTCATTAAATAGATGCTATTACAGAGCCCTCAGCTCCTGGACCTTCAGGCCAGGTGTGTATCAGGGTTTTCCAGGTTTTAGGAAGGGACTGTGGTGCCCGTGCCGTATGTTCTGCACTGCCCCATAATCACATGTATTAATATCTGCCGTGAAAACTATGAATATTCCCATGCTCCAGGATAAATACAGACCAAGAGGGGGTCAGGTTCTTCCAAGAATTTAGTTACAAAAGCAACTTTTAGCTCAAGAGTTTTCTGGAGTTGGAATTTGAGGTAGGAGGGTGGGCTGCTATCAGCAACAGTTTACAAATGATGGGTTTTGACTTCCTCCCTGGACATCGCCCAGAGAGCCTTCATTGCATAAAGAGCACACAGTACATCCACCACCAGGATTGTTCTCTGAAGCACTAGCTACCGGAGCAGCGCTTGCCTCTGCAAGGACCTAGGTTCAAACCTAGCACCAAGTATACAACTTAGAGAAACAAAGCCCAGATGAACAGCTCCTTACGTTACTGCTGAAAAACAGCATGTACTATTTAATGTCAACTTTTGCCTATTTCATTACAATTGTAGAGAAAAGTCAACACTAAATGGTTTTTCCGAATCTGTTTACTCAGGACAAGTACAATAAACTTGGGTGGGTGCATTATGTTTTTCAGGGAGCAAGTGAGTGGGGCAGGAACTAAAAATCCATTATTTTTCTCCCTTGTGTACTTCCTCAGAGCCTCCCTGTGGCCAAAGTTCCATTTGGAAATCTAAAATAATTTGTCTCATCACAAATTCCTAGCAGCTAATTAGAAAATGTATTAATTGGATAATCTGGTTTCAGATGTTCTAATTATACTCCTTTGTGGGGGGAGCAAGAACATGTATATATACATACATATCTTCCAAAAATTGTAAAATATCCAGAAAGCCTGAAGTCTATGGTTCAACTCAGTGTGACTTTTTTTTTTGGTACTAGGGATCAAACCCAGGGTGCTTAATGACTGAGTCATTCCCAGCTCTTTAAACTTTGAGAAACAGTCTAAGTTGCTGAAAGCCTTGCTAAATTGCTGAGGATGGTCTTGAACTTGCAATCCTCCTGAATCACTAGGATCATGTGCCACCACACCTGGCAATAGAGTATTTTAGTACACATTCTTATGCACAGATGAACCATCCCCTCTAAAACAGTTCTAAAGCATTAAAGGATATCTGAAAAAGATACTTCAATGATAACTCCTCCTAGATGTTCAGGGATTAAATGGATCTCCCCTTTTTTTAATACAACATGGTTTTAACATTCTGAAATGTCATACCCTCTGTTTCTTAATCAAGTCCTCCTACGAACGACTACCAAAAATTTCCTCATCGCCTGAGATTTCTAAATCCTGAGTTGGGAAAGAGGTTCTTGATTCCACTGCTGATCTCTCCCTCACCCTGGGACTGTGTGCTTTTACTGTGTGATTGGGAAATGCGCTTAGCCTGCCTTGCAACAGGTCTGGGGGGACCAAGATGGCAAAAGAGGTGGCCATGTGCTGAGGGGATCTGCACAGGCAGGGCATCCCTCTAAACACCTAGAAGTGTCCTGTCACCAGAGGCTGGCACATCCAACCAAACGAAAGCTGCTGCTGAGCTCCAAGGCTATATTGAGGCAGAGGATGGCCACCTGCAAACATCAGTGCCTGCTGCAGGGCCATTCTTATGGAGAACTGCTGGGTACTGAAAATCCTCATGGAAAAGACATAGGCATCCGCTCTGGCCATCTGCAGGCCACGTGCCACCCATGTGACCACCACGACAAGCCCTGTCAGGGTAGGGACCATGCTGAGCAGGCAGTGCTTGGATGGGCAAGACCAGACTGCACAGAGCACAAGGGGCTGGCACTGCCACGAGCCAGTCACGTTTCACTTTCTGGAGGTTTTCCCTAGGTCACTTCTCACCCTGAAGGGAGAAAACGTCCCTTAACTGTCAAGGAAGAAAAATCCTCAGAAATGTTCATTTTCTTTTTTTCTGAGGACACTGTTTTTCTCTGAAGAACGGGCTTTGGTGAAAACCCCAAGTACGTAACTTCAGTCCCCTGGGCTGCTCAGCTCTAATATGATTACACATCTAAATGCAATAAACGGAGCAAAGTGGTATTATTTTTCTGGGAAAAACCAACATCATAAAAGGGTCTTTATTGAATCAAGGGCCCGTGAACTGTTCTCTTGCCTAATTATGGCTCCCAAGTGAATGAGGCTGGGTTTCCAGGCAGGACTCCTGACAATTCTCCGGCCCAAAGAGCAATGGGATATTTGTCACAACTTGTCTAATTACAACAAAATCCACCAAAAGGATGAAAGGGAGCATGCCATGATAGGCTGGCAGCAGCCCCTCCCCCACTCGGGCTCTGGAAAATGAGGGCTGGTTCTCGGGCTACTTCTATTTTCAGAGGCTGCCCCCTGTTCCATCCCTACCCCTTACATTCATAGTCAGGACCCTGCCCTTTTCCAGTACCTTGGCACTACCCCACTCTAAGCTCATCTCTCAAAAAAAAAAAGCTCGTTGTCAGAATGTGATCTTTTGCCAGATGTTTTAGCATTCAACGATTAGACCAATGTTAGTGTTTGCCTAGACCTGAGCAAAGATGAGCACTTGCTGTCACCAGGCACAGGACAATGAGCGTGGCCCAGGGAGAGCTCACCCTCCACACCAACCAGCTGGGAGCAAGTGGTCAGCTTGACTTTTTCCCCAGATATGCAGGGGTCTAGCCAGGCACGCTGGAGACTAACATTTTGCTTATACTCAAGTCCTAGTTCCAAGTATCTGTTTAATCGCCCTCAAACTTCCAAGAGCAAAGACATCTTTTTTTTTTTTTTTAAGTGTGGCCCTGCCCCCATGTGCTTAAGCACACAGCAGCAAGAGCTCAGCAGGAAGGGATTCAGGATCCTCCCATTGACCTGTCCCTTTGGACAGGCTCGAGCACAGTGATCACATGAAGCCCTCCTAAGCTGTACCAGGAAAGTCTCCCTGTTGAAGCAGGAACCACCTCCAACCTGGCAAGGATTTGCCTTTCTTCCAGTATTTTATCTCCAACTAGCCAGCCAGCAGACTTGCCAGCCTTGGGTTGTCCTGCCTTGACCTCACTTGAGTTTGTTCATCTGCCCCACAGGCCTGGGGATGAACTCTGGAGTCACTTAGGAACGGCTACCAAGTGTTGGCCCCTACCACGTGCCTGACATTTCACACAGGCACTCTTGTTCAATCCTCATAATGTTCTGCAAAGTGGGTGTGCATTATCAGACCGGGAAACTAAGCCTCATGAGACAGCACTGGCCCGACCCAGCTAATCCCCAGGACTCCAGTCCATGCCCTTTCCCCAATCCTGTCTGAAGTGAGAAGGCACTTTTTGTCTCTGATGATCTCCTGGAAAGCCAGGTGCAATCAGCAAATAAGTGCCAAGCAACTTATTTTCAGGAGGGTGGAAGAGGAGCTCTGTCACACAAAGAGGAAAAATAGAGGATTATTTCTTATACATTTTCTTGGGAGACCAAAATTTATGCCTCTGCCACCAAGAACTCTGTTTGCCCTTGAACCCCACACTCCCCAGGGCAGAGATCCAGTGAGAGGAAGCAAGCTTCTTGAGAATGAACCACAAAGTCTTCACAGACTGATCCAAATTTCACAGCTGCACATCTCGGACTCCTTCCCATACCCCTCCCACCGCTCCAAACCGCAGCCCCAGGTTCCACCCTGTGCCCTTCCCTGCATCTGCACCTCCTGGTTCAGACTCTCATAGGAATGTTAAGGCTACATGGGGGCAGAGTTTATTCAGTCCAATCGCCCATTTGAAAGAGAAGGGTGCTTTCAGGCCCAGCTGAGGTTAAAATCAGGCAATGGTTCTTTCTACATGGCACCTTCCTCTTCCCATTTATCCTGTGCAGCAAACACAGGGGTCTGACTACAGGGAGATTTCCAGGCTGTGCCAAAGGAAGGGAGCATCCACAGTGGGTGAGAAGTGAGAAGTCACCTGCTCTGTCCTTTCTGTAATCCCTGCACTCTGCCTAGGGCCAGTTAGGGTTACCAAAGCTTCAATCACTGAAAAGATGATGTCCACCTATTTAAAATTCTAAATATAAACACTGCATCATAAAAGTATGTGCCATGAAATTCTGATTTTTTTCTCCACCTGAAGATCTCTCTCAGTTTCTATTTTTTAGGAGAATTCTTTCCATCTGGGTTTTGTTCTTTATTTGTGTATGCAGTGCTAGGGATAGAACCTGGGAACTCACACAAGCCAGGCAAGCACTCTACCACTCAGCTACATCTCCAGACTCCAGACCTAGCACTTTTTTTTTGAATGTCAAATTATTTTCTTTTGGGGGGCTCAGCAAAGACCCAGGTTCAAGCCCCAACACCACATACATAACCAGCAGCAATGAAAACCAGATGAAAAACTAAAGTTGTTTCTCTCTCATACACACAGTCCCTCCTAAAAAAAAAAATATTAAAAAAATTATTTTCTTTTTTGCCCCCTGACAAAGTACACTGAGCTTACCCACTGGGCCATTGAGCAAGCAAGCCTGCAGCAGCTGTGACAATTCAAATGCCTTTCCTGGGACCTTTCATGAAATATGTTCAGCATCAGAGCGGAGGAGCCTGGGCTTTCCAGGCTGACTGTAGAACAGATGTGCAAGGAGCCACATCTGCAAACCAGGGTTCCTTTAAGGACTCTGCTGGCTGATCCAGACCCATCCACCTCCGGTGCTGCAGCTCAGGCTTGCTGGCTTCCAACCTGAAAGGTTGCAACCACAAGGCTTGGGGGCGGGGGTTAGCTCCTGCTGAGCCAAAGACCAGCTGTGAGATCCTGGGAGAGGACCCTCCCTCTGGGTCTCAGCCTCAGCTAGAAGATTAAGACTCCCAATACCCCTGTGTCTATCTTCAGGGCTGGGGCAAAAGTCAGAACAGACAGTAAGGAAACAAGCCCATCTTACTGGTAGGTATCACCCTGGTCTCTGCCTGGCCCAGTCTCTAGCACACAGGAGGTGGACAATAAAAACTAAAAGGACTGAGACTCAAGAGAGGAGAAAGACTCCTAGATATTATCCCCACCTTCTGAATGCAAAGCTGCCGCAGGGAGGGTTAAGTAACTTGCCCGAGGCCATATGCTAGCAAGCTACAGAGTTGGCTCCAGACCCACAAGCCCAAGATCTCAATCACTGTACCCTTCTCACTAACACACATGTAGATTCAAACGAAGAAAGCCCAGGGGATGAGGACTACACCCATGGAAGATCCACCGAGCTGTGTCAGACACTACATATGTATTTATGCAAGTTTATAAGGTAGGTACCGTAACCCTCATTTCACAAGGAGAAACTGGGACATAGATGTGTCACTCGGCAAAGGCCATCCAGCTGGCAGTGGGATTAGAACTGGAATCCCAGCACATCTGGACCCATGGGGCACCTTTGTGGCTCTTACTGGGCTGCTTTGGGTGAGGGGCACGTTTGGAAAATGATCCCTCCCTTTCGAAACAACTCTCTGTCAGGGACTTCTCACAGATTTGGAGCACTGTACTTTTGTGCAGCAGAACTGACACTGGCCAAATATTTACCAGCCCATGCAGAGAGCCACAAACCAGCCTGGCAGGGGAAAGAACCCCATGAGGTAGTGAGGGCCAAGCTGTCGCTGGACAAAGTGGGGGATAGAATCCTTACCACCAAGGAAGCACTGAAAAGAGACTTAGGGAAGCCCCTCAGAGGCACCGTAGGAATGGCCGCTAAGGAAACCCTGGAGGCATTTCTAAGTATCAAAACTTCCAAAGTAGGGGCTGGAACGGTGGCTTAGCGGTTACAGCACTTGCCTGGCATGTGTACATGGGTTCCAACCCCAGCACCCATGTACACAACTAAGTGTCAGAGCAACGAAAGCCAGGTGAAAAACTCAACAAAAATTGATTCTGTCTCTGTATTTCTCTCTCTGTCCTTCTCTCTTTAAGAAAAAAAAATTCCAAAGTTGCTATGACTTAAGGGTAGAAACAAGAGGACTAGCTTCTTTCAATATATTCTTTGTCATTCCAATTCTGCTGGGCAAAAATTGATCTCTACTCTTCAATAGGTTGGGATTTTTATTGAGGGGGGAAAAAAAAGCTAGAAAGGCAAGGTTAATTATTCACCAGATTGTAATTTACTTAAGAGTTGAGGAAATGCAAATTTCCTCCCAGTAGGCAAGACCTGAAGTCACAGTGGGTCTCCCTAGGGCTCTGGATAAAATCCTCCCCCTCCCAGCTTTCCACCTTGCATTCAGCTGCTTCCTGGAGAGGTCTCCAGGACAAACAAGTCTGATGTTCAAGCTGCTTCCCCTCAAAACCTTGAGGCACTTTAATGACTTGGACGGGGGGGCTGGGGACAAGGAGGTGGCATCTGGAGCAGGACTCTAGGAGAACTCAAAAAAGACAGCAAAAAATCACAAAGCTCTCAACTAAAACACAACTCTTAAGTACAATGGCTTAAATCAAAGCAGAAATCAGCTGCTGGAGACCAGACTAGTCCAGCCCACTGCCTAGCTGATTCAAATCACATTTTGCAAAGAAAAAAAAAAAAAAATCCAAGAAGGAAAAACCTAATCACTTCCCCCAAAGAAATTAAACACCAAGTCATTTCCTAAAAATCTCAGCGAAAGAGAATGGGGCACAGCCTAAAGGAGAAGGGCAGGCCACCAGGGTGCTGCCAGGCTCCTTATACCTCCTTCCTAGCACTTTGTATCCCACGGTTCCCAAGTCTATCCCCTTCAGGGTGGGTAACAAGCAGCCAGCTAGGCATGCTTCTCTGTGTCTCATTGCTCCAGCCCATCTCTGTGGAAGTTTTATGACCACAAAATATTATGGAGATTTCAATTACTTTTCAATACTGATCCCCAAGGCTGGGAGAAGCATTGGTTCAAAGAGAGAATTTTATTTTCCCAACCTCATGCCCCAGAGAGAACATTTTACTTAATTCAGGGCATGGCCTCTAGTTCAAACTCCCTCTGGTTCCATCCCTAGATGATTTTGTCTCAAAATTGACAAAATCCACGATGCTTGGAAATCTACCTCATGGCCAGACTCTCTTCTGGCATCTGTAGGTTTCACCAACTACACCCTGTAGGACAGTACTTGCACGGACAAATTTGGGGGAACTGCAGGGCAGGGCCATGCCCCTCACTGGGCTCTCAGGATCAATACCACCTCAGTGACCCCAAAGTTCTCCTGATTGCCCTCCACAACTGGTTCTGCTCTGTTCCTACCACCAAAACAGGGACAGGAACCACATCATCAAAATTCCTACAAAGACTACGCTACACGTTGCACAGAAGTCCGTGAGCCTGTGGGAAGATGTCTCTTTTATAGGTCTTTGCACAACTTCCAAGAGATGGGCCAACCTGGCCAGGCTGGTTTCTCCCTCTCCCTCCTCCATGCTTCTAGAAACCTCTTCTGTTTCCCACTGCCTAAGAGGTCAGAGGTGCCCTATTTTGTCAACTTGCCCTTCACACAATTCAAGTCACCTCAATGCATGTTCACAAACGTAATTCCAAGATACCCACTGCCAAGACAGTCAAAACATTACAAAACGACAAGAAGCCCCAACACCAGGCAATCTGAGGTTTCACTTGTTGATGGCGCTTTTCTTTGGGAGCGGATAAACGCAAACTTACTAGAGGAAGGAGTAGAGCTTAAGGAAGAAGGGATATTCAGCATAAAACTCAAAAGACAGCTAGCAGGCCAGCATATCAGAGAAAAAAGACTAGACATATCCACAAAAGTGCATCTTTAAAAAAAAAAAATGTGGGGCTAGAGCGGTGGCTTAGTTGTTACCGTACTTGCCTGGCATGCGTGAGTACACAAGTTCAAACCCCAGCACCATGTACTCAGCAAAGTATCCAAGGAATGAAAGTCATATGAAAAACTAAAAATTGCTTCTGTCTCCTCTTTAAAAAAAAAAAAAAATCCTCTTTAAAAAAAAAAAATACACCGGATAGTCAAGAGGGCGTCCCAGTCCACAGGGTCTAAACCTGCACAATCCCATTTCACCGCTCCATGAGCGAG
Source organism: Aplodontia rufa (assembly GCA_004027875.1). NCBI lineage: Eukaryota > Metazoa > Chordata > Mammalia > Rodentia > Aplodontiidae > Aplodontia > Aplodontia rufa. Next base: position 58,808 of record PVKS010000011.1, read on the forward strand.
TTTCAGAATTAAACCTGGACTTCCCTGCGCCCAACCTCAAAGTTGCTGTCTTGCAGTGCATCAAGACAGGTCACTGGAAATGACTGGGCCGGACTGGTTGAGGAGAGGGGAGCTGTCTCTCCCCTCACCCCCACATCCTGTCCCACCCAGTCAGGAGGGCGCAGACCGCAGGCAAAGACCAACTCACGCTTCTGAGCGCGTTACCCTTTCTCCCGCGGGCGCACCGGAGTCTGCAGCGAGCACGACTCGCCACCCTGTCCCTGGTGCGGACTCAGCGAGAGCGACCGATCCGCCTGAGTGCTGAGCACACACTGGCCGGGAAGAGGCCGGCATCGGGCGTAGAGCGTAGTGGAGACGCCGGTCCTGAGGGCCGAGGACTGGGACTTTGTAGGCCAGTTGAACCGACACCCTCATCTCGCCCGCAAAGACCCAGCCCTCAGCCCCCGTCCCCCGCAGCGTTCGGGGTGCGCGGTGCCCCGACGGGCTTCCTTGGGCTGAGTCCGCTCTTGCGCTGCGCTCTGCTCCAGCGAGGCTCTGGGTTTCCCACAAGCCGCGTCCCCCAGAGAAGTCACCTGCCCCACCAACCCCCGATCCTCGGACTGGGAAACCAGCTCTCGAAGGGTTACGATTTCCAGGCCACCCCAGCCGCCCCACCATGCTGGGGATGGGGAAAGTGCGGGACCAAGCCTTCCCCGACCCGCGTTCCCGTTGGAGAGCGAGAGTTAGACGCCGGGAAACTTCGCAGCTCCACGCCGTGCGCGAGGCCCAGCTCCGCGCCGCCTCTTAACCTGCGCTCAGCTCAGCGGGCGCAGACCCAGGCGCGGGCGCCTCTGCCGCAGGCCGCACCCTCCTGCACCCTCCCGCACCGCCGCCACCGGGCACCAGGGTGTAGCCGCGCCCCGACGTTCCGGCCTGGCGGGGGATCGTGGCTTCGCCCGACCTGCCTGGGACCTGGGGGCCGCCGCCGTCCCCTCCCCAAGTTGAGTGCTCCCGGCGCAGCGGGGAAAGAAGCGAGGGCAGTGAGACACCTCGAAAGTTGGGGGGTTCCGCTTGCTCGCTCGACCCGACCTGGCTCCACGTGCTGGTGACACATCAGGAAGGCTGCGCGCCCCCGCTGCTCTCGGAGGGCGGACACGGCCAGCGCCCGCCCGCCCGCACCACCTCCGGAGCCAAGCGGACGGCGCCCCGCCCCAGCCCGCCCTCCGCCCGCCCCTCGGCGGCGCCGCCCCCCCGGCCGCGACGCCTGCTCCAGCCTGCGGCACCCGGCGGGAAGACACCGGGGAGGGCGGGGGCGGCCTGGGCGGCCCTCTCCAAGGCTTCCCAAGCCACCGCGAGGACCGGGTCTGGACTCGACAGTCTCGAGCGCCTTCCTCCCAGTCATGCAGCCCTTCCCGCCCCCGAGCCCAGTAATTTTCCTTTTTCCTCCTCTGACCCGTCCGAACCGCTGCCGGCGCTTCCTTCCGCGGAGACCGGCGCGGAGAGCCCCCTGCCGGCCGCTCTGCTCCCGGGCCGCGCCCGCCGCGGTGGAGCACACCGCAGTCGGCCTCGATCTCCCAGCTAGAACCTGGGACGGCCAGGGACTTCTTCCAGGGCATGGGTGACAAGTCAAGGACATAATAGATGTAAAGCACCAAGCGCAGTGCACGTTTTGAGAAAATTTTGTATTTTTCCACGCCCAGTTCCAGCCGCCTGCAGACCACCTCTCTTCCCGGCTGTACTTTTTGAAAAGCCTAGTTCTTCTAGGGGGACTGTGGAAGTGGGAAAATGAAAAAGCTGCGAGGCTGAGGAGATCCGCGAGAAGAGGGATCAGAGGTCAGTAGAATCCTGGTTGGTGGAAAACCTGCTGTCCCACCTTGGAGATGCCAGCAAGTGAGGGACTAACAGTATATTTATCTGGGACCCATCTCAACCATCAAAATACCCGGCCTAGGCTCAGGGATAATGATGGGGTATCCCAAATGACCGAAATCGAATTTCCCTTCCTCCTTTCAGGCAGAACCCTGGAGTCATTAAAGAAAATATTGTGATATATCTTTTTGTCTTGAAATAGATTTTGGGTGACTATGTTCTCATCTTCCCTTTCCTGGCCCCACTAACCCAAATCTTGCCTTTAATCCTCACTGCTGTGGGAGCTGAGTGACTTCTCTGTTCCCTCACCTCTACTGCCTGTGTGGGGGTGGCGGTCCCCAGCAGGACACTCAGATGCGCAGGAGCAGCTGCTTCCAGAACACAGCTCTGGGAAGGACGGAGGGCAGAGGCGTTCAGTGGCCGGAAGGGCCTGGTGCTGACCCCAGGCCTCTGAAATCCCGGTTTTGTGGGAGTTCAGGATTAGAAGGGAAAACAGAGGAAGATGCCCTGACATTGCTGGCGATGCTGCCAGGGCTGGAGGGGGTCTGCAGATCTTGCTCTGCTTTCTCTTCCACTTTATTGCTGTCTCCAAATCTGACAAACCCTTAGGATCTGTGAGACTCAGGGAGCCGGTATCCTGGGGGGATGAAAGGGCAGGGCTGTAAAGGGTTTACCCAGGCACGGATCCCAGAGAAGCCAGCAAAAGATTAAGATTTGCTCCCTGGGCCTGAAATCTCCCTGCTACCCCCTGACCACATCAAAGCACATGGCTGTGGGGGGCGCCTAATCCCATCAATGGAATCAAAGCTGGACAAGAAAGGAAATTCTGCGAACTTGGGGCAGGGCAGAAAACAGCCCTTGAGAGGAAGGCAGATGATATTAGGGCCCCAGTTACATCCCAAGAAAAATCCAGTCTACAAGCAGACAGGATCAGTCCTTTGCTTAAGTTCGTTCCTGTGAGAAGGTCAAGCATAAGAATGTGGGCAGCCAGGCAGCAGGACTGGGCCTGCCTCCATGGACAGAAATGGACCCAGAGAGGGTCCAGGCTCCCCAGACCGCACACAACCCTGCTGGCACCCAGCTTTACTTTGGCATGGTGCTCTTGCAAGGTGTTCCTTGCCACCACCATCTCTGTCTCTCACTAGCATGGGAGAAAACTGAAGGTAGAGAAAATGTAATATAAAGTTTTACATTTAAATGCTACAAATAGGGCTGGAATGGTGGCTCAGCGGTTAAGGCGCTTGCCTGGCATGCACAAGGATGCAAGTTCAAACCCCAGCACCACGTACACAACAAGTGTTGAAGCAACAAAAGCCACATGAAAAACTAAATAAGGTTCTTTCTCTCACTGTCCCTCTTAAAAAAAAAAATGCTACACATATTGCTGTTACAAGGAGGTTAAAATAAGCCAAGACAAATATTTAGTAAATAATGGTATGTGTGGTGTCTGATATGGCAAAAATGGTGACAGTGATATGAATGTTACTGAAGTTGAAACTGCTACCTACCTCCAACTTCAGAAACACACCCTTAGCCAACACATCTTTCAAACTTTCCATCATGCCCCGTGGTAGGAAATGTGTGTGTAGATGTGCGTATATGCGCATACACTTTGTAAAACAATTCTTATGCACGCAAATGTTGTTATCCTATTCCATTTTTTAAATGCTGCTTGCAAGCTGTTGAATTGGTTTAACAAAGCTACCTTCTGCTGTTGGAGAAATGCTGCCTTTGAGAACACCATGGTAATGAGGACAATGACAACAGCTCTCAGGTACTGAAGCATCTTTTGGTGCCAAGACCCTGTGCTCAGAACATACAATTTCACAAGGACACTAGGAGATAGGTATTAGCTTTGTCCACATTTTACCAATTAAATTATTTGCCAGGGCCAAGGGTCCCCTGGCCAGTAAGTGGAAACCTGAGACGAGTCACTCTGCACCCAGCTCCTGCCTGGTCCTGAACACTTGCCACCACCCCACCCTGATGTCCTGCTGAGTAAATCTAAGCAAAGATCAGTTTCCATGGCATTTACACCACTTTGGCCCTTTCCACAATGTAATCTACCTCTCCAAGTCTGCTGGGTGGCTTCTGTTCTGTTTGCATCCATGAATGACTCCCCAGGAGTCAGGCCCCTTGACAAGCCATCCTCCCAGCCCCTGACGTGGGGACGAAGGTATGTGGCATGACATGGAAAGTCAAGAAGTTCCTGCCCACCCTGACACACACATCCATCTCAATGGTTGAGAGGGATTTTCCTGCCTTAGGGACAAAAATCTCAGAGCTAGAGCCACTTGACCTTGTTCTCTGGGTCCCGTCATTCCAGGTTTTCCTAGGCCTTCCCTGGCCACCCCAGCTTTTCTGCCAGCCCAGCTTTCCTTCTCCCTTGTCACCTGCCACTCATTTCATGCATTTATTTTTGGTGTGGTCTGTCTCCCTGATTTCTGCCTCCAACCGCTAACATGCAAGTTCCACAAGAGTAGGGATTTTTGCCTCCTTCACACATTGTTATAGCCCAATGCCTGGCACAGAGTGCACAATAAGTAAATACTGAATGCACTTCCGCCTGCATATACCACCCTGACAGCCAAGCTTTGATGCGCTTTACCTGTTTCCTCTCGGAGGATAGCCACATCCATCCGGGACAGAGGGACTTTCAGCTGACCTCCAAACACCTGAACAGAGCAAGGTATTTATTATGTACATGCATTCCAGTTCTCTAATGATGAACACCTGACGTAACTTACAGTGCAAAAATGTGCTTCCCAGGGGCAGGGCGGGAGTGAGTCCCTATTTTAGTTGTAGAACCTAGACTGGAGGTGGCCTTATATCCTTCCAATCAACTTCTTCTGGACTGTTCAGCCCACTAAATGCCACTTCTGATGTGGCATCAATAAAATTAATTGTAATGGGTTTTTTTTTTTTTCCCAGCTGTTTGCCATCAGTCAGAAGACACAGGCATCCTGGGGACTCAGGAGACAAAAGGACTACAGATAATCTGAAATTTGTATGTGACTGTGGAATTCATGGGACTTGTTTTCTCCACATATTTTGCTCAGATGGCAAATTTACCTAGATTTTGTTCTCTGGGTGCAGATGGTTTGGACAGAAGGACAGTCCCAGAGCCCATGAGAAAGGCAGGCCCAGTGTGAACGCTTTACTGCAGATAAACCACACTGGGATTACTAATTTGGTCAACATCCAGAACCTAGTGCAGTTTCTCACTTCCTATGCAACCTTCGATAAGTTATTTCCTGCCTCTGGGCTTCAGTTTCCTGGCTGGCAAATTGGGATGTGGTTCCCTCCATGATTTCTCCCAGCCAGATTGCTTCACAGCTATAGGAGAAGCTTGCCAACTTCATCAGTCAACATATAACGAGCCCTTTGTCTACTGGATTCCTTAAGACACTATCCTTACCCTCAAGAAGTGACAGAAGGACAAGTGATCCACCAGCGGGTCACTTTTCCCCAGGTGTTGCTTCAGCAATGCCAAGGCTGTACTTGGAGCCGGCTTTGCTTTTCCTGGGTCCTGGGGGCAGGGAGGAGGGAAGGGGTGGATGGACATCTCTGGGGAAGTGAGGACACCTGTTATGGCTGCTGTCCCAGGGTGCAGCCCTCTCCCTCGGGAGTCTCTGAAAGGTCTTGATGCGCAGGCAGGGGGTGGAGTTAGAGCCCTTGGTCCAGAAGTCAAGCCAGAGCACTGCAACTCTCATCTTTGCCCTCACCTTCTAAGACAGAACTGATACTTTGTTTCCTGCGTGTGCATGGTGGCCACTATAACATGTTATACCTTCAAGAGAGGGCTCCTCCCAAGAAAGGGCTTCTGGGAGTACTGTCAACAGACTGCCTTCTGCTCTCAGAGTCACCAGGTGGAAACCCCCTGGGGAAAACCCACCTCCAGTGAGCAGATGGGGCAAAGGGCTCTGCCTCTGCTCACACCAGCGGCCCACTATTCCCCAGGTGGAGCAAACATTCCACATACCTCTGCCACGGGCTGTGCCTCCTGGGGCATCCAGCCTTTGACAGTGTCTGCCTCTGTCCCTCCCTTGTCCCCAAAGCCTGAATACTGAGATTGAGTCTAGGGATTAGGGTCACTATCTGCTTTTTTGTTTCTTATTCTTTTCTGGGGATTGAACCCAGGGGCAACCTACTGGCCCCCAGAGCTACATCCACAACCTTCTTTTTATTGAGACAAGGTCCCACTCAGTTGCTGAGTTTGGCCTTGAATTTGTGATCCTCATGCCTCAGCCTTCTAAGCCCAGCTCATTTTCTGCTTTTCCTGACCAGGGTGGCTATTGGACAACTGAAGCGTCTGCTTGGTCCACAGGCTGGGAAAAAGGTGGGCCATCTCCTGGGTGTGTGTCAAGGTAACCATGGAGACTCTCCCAAGCAGATCTGTGTCCACTCTGTGAGGATCTTAATGTGATAAAGTTAGAGCTTTGGAGTGACCTGGAGCACATTTCCCTTCTTTCTGTGGCTGTGAAACGAGAGGGTTGGCTGGTGGCTTTCATTGCTACCATCCAGGATTCTAAATGGTTAGCTTTTGTCTACAAGGATGGGTCTGAACCTTTAGGGTTTGCTAATATGATCATCTACAGAGAATGAGCACTTGTTTCTAAATTTGAAAATCATTCTCTTGGCGCTGGAGATGTGGCTTAGTGATAGAGTTCTGCATGAGGCCATGAGGTTTGGCCCTAGCACTGGAAAAAAACAAATCAATTTCTCCTGCAGGTTTAGAGGGATCACCAGGGTAAGAAAAGTACCCCTGCCTAGATACAACCAGGTGATGATATTTGAGTGTCAAAGATGACTGGATGAGCGTACAAATACCCAAGATCTTGTATTCTGGTAAATTCTTGTTCATCAAACAGAACAGTCACAACCATCAGGTCACCTCCTCATGGAGAACTTCTCTAACTCTGAATAGTTACTTATCTTGTGCCAGGCAGGGCTCTATCCCTGTTCCAGGGGCTGGAAACAGACATGTGAGTAAGACACTTGGGGCTTCCTACATAGGATGCAAGACACACAGAAGGGTCCCATGTAGGAAACTGGGTGACTCCTTAATAGGGGAATCAAGATAAAAAATAAAAAGACCTGGGGATGTGGCTCAGTAGTTAAGCATCATTGAGTTCAATCCTCAGTCCAAAAAACAAAATTTTTAAAAGAGAGGGCGAGAGAGAGAATCAATTTTTAGTTTTTCATGTGACCTTCATTGCTCCAACACTTTGTTGTGTACATGGTGCTGGAGTTTGAACTCGCAAGCGCCGTAACCACTGAGCCACTGCTCCAGTCCCAAGATATATCCATTTTAAAAAAAAAAGCAAAATTAAACTATAATGTATACAGATGCAAAGAACCTCAATTAGCTGATAAAATGCAAGGAAGTGATTACTATGGAAACGGAGGATATGGTTACTCACGGTTATGGGGGTGATGATAGGACATGTGAAATGTTTCTGGAGCATCTGACAAAAGCCTCTGACCCGGATGGCATTTCCTTTACGACTCAATACCATCATCTGATTTGTGTGGTTTGAAAATGTGTCCCATTGTACAAGAGATTTTAAATTCCTCTCTTTGGATGCAATATTAAACAAAAACTCACAGCAAGAGACGTAACAGACACAGACATCAAATTCGACTTTTAAGTTAAATATTTGTTGACAAAGTATATTTCAAAAATCATCCTAAATATTTTACCTGGCCACAAACCGATGGTGTCTGCCTGCATGGCTCTCATGCTGCAGGGCCAGAGGCCCTGTGACCTGTGCTAGACTCACCGGACAGACCCATGGGGAGGACTGAGGCAGGCGAGATGGCTGAGGGAGTATGGAGCCAATACAGCTCCAGACCTGTTCCTTAGGAAGGACTGATTTGAACTCTGAATGGGGGGCCAGAGTCACACTTCCTGCAGTGGAAATGACCAGGCCTGGCTATGAAAGGGGCTACTATGATTCACCATCTTGGCACTCTTATAGAGGTGGGTGGGGTGGCTTGAGGTTCCCTTGCTTCTCTGAGGTAGAAACTAAATTTCAGGCCACTGGGCATTTAGGAAATAACTCAAGTTCAGACTTTAGCACCTAAGGCAATCAAAGTCCAGGGAATGCAAGGGATTTAGTGGAGGTCATACCATAAGATCAGCACAGTTGCTTCTGCCCCTGCCCTCTTCAGTTAAGTCAATGACCTGCCTCCAGCCAGGCAGGGCTCAATGTACACACCCACAGGCCTATCAGGGTAATTGTAAGATTTCTCTATTCAAAAGCTTGTGTCTGACTTCTCATCACTTCTATCTTCTCTCACCAACCTTGTTCTAGGATCCATAATTGACTCAAACCTGACCTTTCACCTCTGGGGGATCCATGTTTCCCCAACATCTGTACATTGACCTCTTCTGTACCTTGTGCCTCTTTTATTGACTTTGCCTTTGCGCATCCATGGCACAATCTCCATCCCCACCGGGGTGAAATTCTGTGTTCCAGCTCCTCCTGCAGAAAACCCTGAGTTCAGCTGGAGTACACCTTCTCATCAGGAATCCAAAGGAAGGACAGGATTCAAGGCAATTGCCAGTAGCACTTTCCCCTCTATTCCTGAAATGTCTGGCCTGTCTAACCTGAGGCACTTATTGCAAAGGGACCTTCATTTGCCTTTAGTAACAATTTCATGATCACACTGACACCAGACTCACCATTCCCTTTCAAAGCCCAGAGTATCTCTTTTTCAGGGATCTTCCACACCCCCCCAAATTTTTTTCCTACTGCCTGAGGTCCACATCCTGTTTCCTGATATTCAGAGACCCTCCTAGGTATTTAATTCACCTGAAACTCCCCATGGTCAGTTGTGCAACAGGCCTGGGAAAAAGTTAACGTGGCTTTTATTTTCCTGGCCACGTTAGTAGACATATGGGATGTATAATGAGGTTCTATTCACCAGACACCTGGAGCATTATGGTCAATGCTGAGTGGCGCAATAGAAAAGGGGACAGTCTGGAGTGTATCAGAGAAGAGCCAGGCCAGCTGGGTGGCACAAGCCTGTAATCCCAGAGGCTCCTGGAGGAAGGAGGGCAGGGGAGGGGGGCAGCTGAGGCTAAGGGGATCCCAAGTTCAAAGCCAGCCTTGGCAACTTAAGGAGACCCTGTCTCAAAAAATAAAAAGGGCTGGGGATGTGGCTCAGCGTTAAAGGGTCTCTGGCTTCAATCCCCAATACTACAAACAGCAGCAAAAAAGAACAGGAATCTAAGGCACTCAAAGTCACGTCGCAGTGAATGGGCTGTTTACCCCACAAATGACTTGGGGAGTATCCTAAGGAGCTGGGGGGCAGATTCAAAGGGTCGGCTCACCCCGGCTGCGGAAGGAGCAGGCGCTCTACCTTCGTCCACTACCTTCGCGCAGTCAGGCAGGCGGCGCGCGCGGTCTGCACAGCTCGCCGTGCAAGGCGCACACCGAAACCGAGGCCACCGCAAACAAAACAACACAAACCGGGCGGGTGTTCGCGTCCTGACTTGGCACTGGCTGGCAAACCGACGCCTAATGCGGGCAGCGCGCATGGTCGCCACCCAGATCGGTGCAGCTGGGGCGAGCTGACCGGCCGTTCGCAAAGCTGGGAAGTGCTTGGGGTGGGAGCCGCGTGGCCTCCAGGGAAGGAGAGATTGGAAGACGCCAAGCAGAATCCGAAAAGGAAAAAATGCTGCGTTCAGGACCGAAGGAAGCAACCGCGGACAGGCCCCTACCTCCAGCCCCAGGCACGGACGGGGTTCGAACCCGCGATCTTCGGTTTACGAGACCGACGCCTTACCACTTGGCCACCGCGCCTGACAGCCAAGCGAGCAGTGCAAGCTCTCAGTGGAGGGGAGGTGGCGCAGGCGCGGAGGGCGGCTCAACCCGCCCCGCCCTTCCAGGCGGCACCACGGCCCGGCTGGCGATCTAAGCGCGGATCTGCCCCCTCCCGGCCGAAGTCTGGCACCCCAGCCCTGCCCGCCCGAACCCCGCGCGACCCCATCTCGAGCGCCCTCCAGAGCACAGCGCTCCAGCTGCAGGCGGGAAGAGGCCAGTGGACCCCAAGGTGGCGGGCGCGGGTGGCGGAGGAAAACTTGGGCGAGCGCTCCGAGAAGGAAGCGGGGAATCCAGAGGGCTCCAGGGGCGAAGGGAGGCGACTTCCTCTCGCTGACCCCGCAGAACGTCCCGCTCCACCCTGCAGGCACCCCTGAGTACACCTCCAACGAGGCAGGATGGCCTCAGTTGGAGAGCCCCCCGGGGACGTTCGTGCAGACGGCGCGGTGAGAGCGCACGCCTGCGGGCCCCCTGAACGGCGGCAGCAGCCGGCCGTGCCGCGGGGCAGTAGGTCTGGATGCAAGAGAACGACCCAGATGCAAAGGATGGATAAGCACAGAGCGCAAAAGCACCTGGGATTAACAAAAGCAAGATCTGGGATAAAACGTACCAAAGGCAAAGGGAGAGGCATACGACGTAGGTAAAAAAATCTATGAGAAAAATAGAAGGGGAGAGGGAGACTGGGACTTGGGGTGAGGGACAAAGGGGACTTTTACTAGGTAAGATGTAGTTTCTATTTTACGACAGAGGCAAAGGGCATGCTTTTGGTAGATCTGATCGTGTAGATCTTTAAATTGAATTAAAACAATATCAAAGAAATTAGGTCCCTCTGTCCTCCTTTGGGCTGTGACCACATCTGTTCCCAGAGAGGTGAGTGGAGATGGGTGGGGATAGAGAAGCCCTCGGGGTAGGGAGCAGAGGGCTTGTCCAGTCTTCCAGTACACCAGGGTGCACCAGAGCCGGCAGGAGGCGGCGCCCACCGGGCCGGGCGTGCTACTGCCCACTCCGCCATCACCACTGCTAAATTCATCCTGATTTATGGATAGAGCTTTTAAAATGTGAATTGTAGTGATTTTAAAAAACTAAGGAAAGTTTTGTGTGTAGTTAAAATAGTCATGGTATCTTTTAAGTGTACATAGTGTTGACCATATGCGTTGTTGAGCAACACATCTTTAAAACTTTTCCATCTTCCACAACAAAACCCTACCCACTGAATGGTTATTCCCCTTTTTCTTCCCCCAGTCCCTGACAACCACCATTCTAAGATGTTGGCTTCAGATATCTCATAAGTACAATTGTGCAGTATGCCTTTCTGACTGGCTTATTCAGGTTGTAGCATTTGGCAGGATTTCCTTCCTTTGCAAGGGCAAATAGTATTCTATTATTTGTGCAGACCCCTTTTTTGGGAGGGGTACTGTGGCTTAAAAACCAGAAACATTACCCTCCCCCAAGCCCTTTTGAGACAAGATCTCGCTATATGTGGAAGCTGGCCTCAAACTTGCCATCCTCCTGCCTCAGCCTCTTGAGTTGCTGGAATCACAAGCGTGCACCACCGCACCTGGCTATATACCATGTTTTCTTTATCCATTCATCAGTTGGTGGATAGATTTTTGTCTCTTGGTTATTGTGAATGCTTCAATGAACAGCAGTATACAAATATCTTGAGATCTATTTTCAGTTCTTTTGAATATACCCAGAAGGACTGTTGGATATGGTAATTCTATATTTAATGGAATCTCCACACTATGTACCATAACGGCTACAGCATCTCACATTCCCACCAGTAGTGCACAAGGGTTCCAGGGGTTCCAATTTCTCCACATCTTTGCCACCACTTGTTTTCTGGTGTTTGTTACTATTCTATAGTGGTTTTGGGGTTTTATTTTTTTGTACTGGGGATTAAACCCAGGGGCACTTCACCCCTGAGCCCTATCCCCAGCCCTTTATTTTGAGACAGGGTCTTGCCAAGTTGCTTAGGGCCTTGCCGTGATGGGAAGGCTGCCAGACTGCATCAGCCTCCCAAGCTGCTGGGATTATGGGTTTGCACAGGTATTAGAGGTACCTGGCTAGCAGTAGTCATTCTAATGGGTGTGAGGTCATATCCCATGGTGCTTTTGTCCATTTTTAAATTGAATTATTTGGTGGTGTTTATAAAAGTGTATTTTGGACATAGTCCCTTATCTGATTCATAATTTGTGCTTTTCCCCAGCCGTGGGCTCCCTTCACTCCGTGGGTCATTGCCTTTGATGTGCAGTTTCTTTCTGAGCAGGTGCTGAGGTTCCAGCCCACAGTTTAGTGCATAGTAGGCAAGTGCTCCATCAGTGCGCTACACCTGCAGCCCTTATCTTTTTGGTATTATCGAACCCAGAGGGGCTTAACCACTAAGGGACATCCCCAGCCTTTTTTTTTTTTTTTTTAAAGTGTCAGAGCAACGAAAGCCATGTAAAAAAAAAAAACAAAACTCAAAAATTCTCACTGTCCTCTCAAAAAAAATAAAGGATGCTATAGGAAAGCGAGACAGGAAGTCCCAACCTAATTTTGAGATGGGGTGAGGAGTGGCCACAGGGAAGACCTCTTAGGGGAAGAAAGATTCTAGCTGAGGATTGAAGGATCAGGGTGTTGTGGGGAGGGAAGTAGGTGGATGATAGGTACAGAAACTAAGCATTTGTGGGGGGGTACCAGGGATTGAACCTGGGAGTGCTTAACAACTTAGCTGCATCCCCCACCCTTTTTTACATTTTATTTTGAGACAGGGTCTAAGTTACTTAGGGCCTCATTAAGTTGCTGAGGCTGGCTTTGAAGTTGCCATCCTCCTGCCTTAGCCTCCAGAGCTGATGGGATTACAGGTGTGTGCCTCTGCACCTGGTTCTGGTGGCTTATTTTAAAATTAACCTGCTTCTTTCTTTCTCTCCCCCCGCCCTTTCCTTTCTCATCTCCCTCTACCCCTCCCTAACCACAGGGAAAGCAAGATTAATATTTTTTCCTCTTAGTAAACTGAGGGACACAAGAAACCCACCTAAGCACAAGAATGAAGAAATTCAGACTTGGGAGCCATAGCCAGTGGATCTAAGAACTGGCTGTCCCACAAGGATACCATCTGGATATGAATGATGTCCTCTGACAGGTGTAACTAGAACCCAGCCTTTGTATTCCTTTTTATTTTTTTAAAGAAAGAGGGACAGTGAGAGAATCAATTTTATTTAGTTTTTCATGTGGCTATTGTTGCTCTGACACTTGGTGTTGTACCTGGTGCTGGGGTTCAAACCCACATCCTTGTGCATGCAGGCAAATGCCACAAATGCTGTAACCACAGAACCACCACTCCAGCCCATATAAAGTAGTTCTTAATTGGATGCAGTGGCACAGACAGGCCTGTAATTCCAGAGACTCAAGAGACTGAGGCAGAAGGATCTCAAGTTTGAGGTCAGTCTGTCTCAAAAATAGAATTTAGGATATAAGTCAGTGCTAGGTTTAATCCCCAGAACCAGAAATTTTATATATAAAAATCAGTTTGATGAATACACACACACCTCTTACAACTAAGGAAAAAAGCACTCATTTTCACATTTATGCTTCCTGGTGTCCTAATTTTCCTTACTATTATGAGACAACCATGTCCTTAAAAGTGGATCTTTCCACTTGCTGTGTGGCAGATGCACCACCTGGTATAGGCAGAGGGGCAGAGGGCATGTAGAAATTCTCTGCTTTGCACACAATTTTGCTGTGAACCTAAAACTGCTCTGAAAAATTAAAGTCTATTAAAGCAAAGAGATGAAATACCAAGTCATGGGGGAACACCAAGAACCTTAAATCTGTATTACAAAGTGAAAAACTGTGATGGTTGGATTCTCTGCCCAGAGCTCAGAGGTTGGAGACTGTTCCCCGTGCAGAAGGGTGCAGAGCTGGACTGTAGGAGGTGGCCATCATCATGGCCTCACGAATGGATCAACGCCGTTGTCCAGGGAGCAGGTTTCTTACTAAAAAGGAGGCCTTCAGCGCCCTCTGGCTCTACCTTCTCTTTGCCCTTCTTACATGAGTTGGCTCAGCCAGAAGGGTCTACTATGTGCCAGATGCCAGCCCCTTGATCTTGAGCTTCCCAGCTTCTAGAACCAGCAGTCAGTAAATTTCTGCTCATTTTAAAATTACCCAGTCTGTGGTATTCTGTTAGAGCCACACAAAACAGACCAAGAGGAGGTGACCTAGAAAAGCACTATGCATGCTGTATAATTCCACCCGTGAGATGTTCTGGAGAAGATAAAATATAGCGCAGGACAAAGATCAGCGGTTGCCAGGAGTTGAGAGGAGGGAGGATGAACAGGCTGAGCACAGAGGCTCTTTAGGGCAATGGCACCAGACCCATGTCAGATGTTTGCCAGAACCTATAGAACACACAGGTCACCAATAGTGAGCCCCACGGATGACAAGATGTCAGTGCAGGTTCGGCAACTGTCACAACTGCACTACCCTGGTTGGGGAGGCTGGGAGGGATTCAAGGGATGGGGGAGTTATATATGGAAATACTCTGCTTTCTGTTCCATTTTTCTGCGAACTGAAAGCTCTTAAAGAAAAGCAGCTATTAAAACAAAACATAACCCACCTAATTCTGGAATCCCTTTCTCTGAGCCCCTGCTTTGAGTCACCATCAACCGTGGCCCACACCAGTCGCTCCTTATGAGAAACTTCTTAGCTGGGTAGGCCTCAGAGCCTGACTTTGTCTTTCTCCCAGGAGTGAACAACCATAAGTATGTGGCCCGACTTCTACTTTCTAAATTTATCTGTACTGTTTGTAATGTAGAACATCTGCATTGGCATAGACACTCAGACTTGACCAAAGAGCAACAGCTGGTTCTGGAAGCCAGAGATCCTAGCAGGCAAGAGTCAGGAAATGTTCACCTTCGCGCAGCGTGGTAGTAAAAGCACCTAGTTACTCCTTCCTTCAGCAAATCCTCATCAAGCACCTACTATGTGCCAGACACTGCGCTTTGTGCTGGGGCTGCCGCGGGGAACTCGCTGAAGAGCACAGATCCCTGCCCTCTTGGAGCTTCCTTTTTCAATTTGATTTTGCAGTAGGCTGCGGCAGGAGGATCACAAGTTCAAGGCCAGCCCAGGCAATATAGTGAGACCCTATCTCAAAAATAAATAGGCTGGGGTTGGAGCGGTGGCTCAGAGGTTTCAGCGCTTGCCTGGCAAGCACGAGGACCCGGGTTCAAACCCCAGCACCACGTACACAACTGAGTGTTGGAGCAACTAAGGCCATGTGAAAAACTCAATAAAGTTGTTTCTCTCTGTCTCTCTTGCTAACTTTCTCCCTTTTAAATAAATAGGCTGAAGGGCCTGGAGTGGTGGCTCAGCGGTTATGGCACTTGCCCTATAAGCACAAGTACATGGGTTCAAACCCCAGCACCCACATACACAACTAAGTGTCAATTCCGTCTCTCACTGTCCTTCTCTTAAATAGGCTGACGATGTAACTCAGGAGTAGTGCCCTTGCCTAGCCTGCATGTCTGGGTTTGATCCCCACTGCCTCTTAAAAAGGCGGGGGGGGGGGGGACCTGCATTGGGTTACGTAACATTGGGTTACGTCTCCAGACACCTGGCAGCTTCTGCCCAAATATGTTGAACCAGTTTTTTTTGTTTTGTTTTTTTAAAGAGGACAGTGAGAGACAGAGAATCAATTTTTATTGAGTTTTTCGCATGGCCTTCGTTGCTCTGACACGTAATTGTGTAAGTGGGTGCTGGGGTTTGAACCCATGTACTTGCCATAACCGCTGAGCCACCACTCCAGCCCCATGTTGAACCAGTCTTGAGAATGCCAGGTAAGGCAGGCAAATGAGATCCCAAAGGATAAGAGGCCCAAGGAGTCTTCCCAGCCAGCACTACCTGCAGAGGTACAGCAGGCGGCCACCCAGGTCCCTCAGCCAGGCTAAGCTGGATGCAGCTGCAGGCAGAGCCCAAGCACACCCAGCAGAGGAGCTGCCAGCCCTACAACAATTCAGGAAAAGAATCATTCTTGCTGTAAGCCACCATCCAGGGTGTTTGGTGGCACAGAATAGTTCATTGATACAGAGTCACATGCAGATGGCATGCCTTTCCCTGCTAGGTTTGCAGGTTATTTGCATGGAATAGATAAAACATTACTGATGCTGTGTAAACGCGGCAAGGACCATGCCCAGCGTCCCCTCTTGGCCACCATTTAACTCATTTCCTCATCCACAGAGTGGGAGAGTTAGTCATTAGTCAGCCCTGCGTGAATTTAAAAAAAAAAAAAAAAAAGGAACAGCTTTCTTCATTTTTCACTGCCAAAGTGAACTGGGGAGGGAAACAAGCTTGACCCTTTTTCCTTGGGCGCAGTAGCAACCTGACACTGTTCCCTTCGATCAAGTTTCAGAGCCAGCATGAAAGTGCTAAATTAAGGCTGCTAATGAAGGGGGGTTAATGCAGCTCGAAACCATTTGGAGTGTCTGTGGCTCGTTCTAAAAACTTAAGTTAGGCTGCTTTTCATACTTCAGGTTAGCACAGTTTTTCTCCCTTTCTCTGTATTTAATTCAATTACTTTTCCCCCTCCTCCTTTTTAAGAGGATAGAGAAAGTGAGAGTTTTTCACCTGGTTTTTGTTTTTCCAACATGCAGTTCTATTTGTGGAGCTGGGAATCAAACCTGGGTCCTTGTGCACGCCAGGCAAGCACTTCACCACTGAGCCACCTCTGTGGCCCTATGGTTACCTTTTATTTTGGCTCTTTTAGTTGTTGGAATTGTCTCCTATCAAAATGCTTAAAGGGGCAGGTCCCTCATGAGATGAATTAAACCAGTTCTTCTGTGAAGCTCCCAAAGGCAGCAGAAAATCCTCAGTGTTGCCCAAAAGCAGTGACAGCCTTCGTGGTGGTGGTGGCCGGGGGCAGGGGTGGGGTTCTTTCCCTGAACATGTCCCGCTGTTGTGGGTGCAGGATCTTCCATGAGGATGTGGACAGTAACAGATCTGCTTGGCTGACATCGGGGAACTGAAGGACCAGTCACTGCCCCAGTTTGTTCCCATTTGGGTTCCCTTTATGGAAAGAAGGGCCCTCTGAGGAGAGGTTGGTAGAGAGGAAACTACAGATGACTTGCCAGTTCAGGGAAATATTGATATTGATCTAACCAATGACCAACATATCAAGCAGAGAACAGCTCATTTTTCCTTCCGTCTCTGGCTGGGAGTTTACTTGGGGCTGTTAGCAGGGGCCACGTTCTCTTCCACATGGCTGCTTAGGGTCCCTATAGCAATGGCAGCTGCGTCCTTCAAGAAGGTGCGTTTGGGGACTGGAGCAGTGACTTGGCGGTTAGGAACAACAAAAGTCACATGAAAAACTCAAATTGATTCTCATTGTCCCTCTTTTAAAAAAGGTACATTTCAGGAGGAAGAAGGCACAAACTGCTGATCCTCTTAAAGCCAGAAGTCCCGGAACACCACTTCTGCCATAAGCATTATTTTTGCATCTTTCAAAGCAGTCACAGTCCAGCCCAGATCCAAAAGGAGTGGGGAGAAACTCTGGTGGGGTTGGGGGTGCAGGACAGGCTGCATGTGGGGAGGGAACAAGTCGAAGGGCTACATGTGGAGACTATCACACCCATCACTGCCACCAAGTACAGACACATTGGCCCAGCCCTGCAGCTGGGTGCACGGATATAGGTGGGTGTCCTTTGCCTCCACCCTGGCCCACGAAGGGTTCTGCAGTGGGACAGAGTGAACCAGATTCTCTCCCAGATTCCTTGCAGCTGGACAGCCCACATTCACACACCCCTGTTCCAGGGGCTCCCTTGAAATTGTCCTTCACTGCCCCTTTCCTATTGACTGAAGAGAAGCCCCACACTTAAAATGTTAGTCACTAAGCCTTTCTGTATATTTGCAAAACCCAAATGACCTTCTTAGCGTCATTTCTTAGTAAGCAGCCGCAGGAAGTCAAGATCCATTGTGATGTCCGGGTGAAGACAGCCCTTGCTCAAGAAGGCCAGGTCCAGTCTGCAGCCCATGGCCTCTTCCCTTCCCCCAAATTCCACCCCCACGTCAAAACAGAGCTCTGAGGAGCTAGCCTCTCTAACTTCTCCAGGGCCAACAGCAAGGAAACCTGATCAAATAAACCCGATCCCTTCCTACTATACCCTGAATACAGAACAACTATTTACACAGCATTTACATTGTGCTAGGTATTGTAAGTAATCTAGAAAAGATTTAAAGTATACGGGAGAGGCAGCTGGAGCTGCGGCTCAATGGTTACGGCGCTTGCCTGGCATTCGCGAGGATGCGGGTTCGAACCCCAGCACCGTGTACACAACAAAGCCTCAGAGCGACGAAGGCCATGCGAAAAACTGAATAGAATTGTTTCCTTCTCTCTTATAAAATGAAAAAAGTATGGGAGATGTTAGTCGATGGCGGCTGGGAGCAGGGCATCAGGCAGCTAGCGCAGTGAAACAACAACCAATCAGGACGCTGGCAGACAAGCGCCAAAGGCCTCTTGCAAACACCGATGATTGACGGATCCACCAGCCCATCCCTGAGAAGCCATCCCCCATCAACTTTCCCCAGACTATAAAGTCGCTGCCCAGCTGGGGCCCAACACCAGATCCCTGCTGCTGTTTTCTCTAACCTGCTAATCACTTCCCCTGCCTGCTTTCACTATGGTGATGTAGGTGAATTTGGCCCCAGAGTTGTAAATCCCAATGAGCAACACCTGTGCCTGAATGACACCTGTTTCTGATTTATTTTTACAGGAGGATTGTGCAGGTTGTAAGTACTACTGTTTCATGTTAGGAACATTAGCATCCAAGAGTTTTGGTATATGCTAGGACCAATTCCCTGTGGAAACCAAGGGACAGTGAGGAATTGAGATAGGACAGAAAACAGAAGATTCATTTTACTATAAAATCCTTATGAAGTGCCCATACATTTTCTCCCCAGTTTTTCCTGCAGGCCTGACAATCTCTTGTGAGATTTATAATTTTTTTTTTTTTAAGAGAAAAGGACAGTGAGAGAAACAATTTTTATTGAGCTTTTCACATGGCTTTCATTGCTCTGACACTTAGTTGTTTCTGTGGGTGCTGGCATTTGCACCCGTGTACTTGTGCATGCTGGGCAAGCACTGTAACTGCCGAGCCACCGCTCCAGCCCCAAGATGTATAAATCTGAAAGCTACCGTACATTCACTCAGTTGTGAAAATCACGCTGTGCACCGTTAGCCTCTGCAATGTACTAATGCATGTATTTTTAGAATCTAGTAAAGGGAGAAACAATAGTTTAAGAATCCTGTAGTATGGAGTACATTCCCAGCATTATCTATTGATCAGGAAGAGGAGACATGGTCAACCTAAAGGTCCTCAGAGCAGATCACCAGGCTAATGCCACCCCCACATACCTTGCCACAACCTCCCCTCAAAGTTTCCTTTAAAAGAAGAGCCCAGCAGCTGGGGAGGCTGAGGCACGAGGACTGCAGGTTTGAAGCCAGCTGCAGCAACTTAGTGAGATCCTGTCTCAATTTAAAAAAATAAAAATAGGCTGGGGATGTGGCTCAGGGGTTAAGCACCCCTGGGTTCAAACCTTGGTACCAAAACAAACAACACCCCCTCAGAGACCCCAAAATGCTGCTCCTCCTGCCTGAATTCTGCCCTGAGGTGTATCTTCACCTTTCACTTTCTATTAAAGTTCTTCCTCCTTGCTAAGATATTTTTAAATTCTTCTGTTCCGTGTCAGGGCCTGCAAGGTGGAGTAGAGGTCTCCCTGCCTCTGGAGGGATCTCCTTGAACCCTCCCACAGGGATAGGAGGTTGGTGTTAACTACCTCATTGGAGCCTCCTGCCAGCTGCCTAGCGTGGGGGGAGGGGAGGCAGGTAGAAAGAGGACCTAAGCTTCATCCCCCTTTCTCCAGGGCTGGAAGGTGGTGGCGACAGTAAGCCAGACTGACCCAAAGGGAGGACCTGCTTCTCCTCATACAAGGTCCTGTCTATTGACTGGGTCTCTGAATCCAACGACTGGCAGTTCTGCTGCTCCCAAGGTCCCTGGGTCTGGGACCCTTGTATTGGAACAGGGTCTACAGGAATGGCTTTTTCCACCCTTGAATTTCATTTAGTGATTTTTCTGGAGAAATGGGCTGACCAAGGTAGACCCTCCCAGCAGTTTCGAGAAGCCTGACTCCCTCAAGAAGCAATCACCAAAATCTGGCAAGTCTAATCCATTAGCAGACCGAGACACGATAGGGGAGAGCATCTTGACTGAACTGTGCCCTGACTTCCCCAATTTATAAGATTAAGCCCTACTTACTATGTGACTGCATATGGAGATGAGGCCAGTAGGGAGGTTATTAAGGCTAAATGAGTTTTAAAGAGAGAGAGAGAGTAAGAGAGAGAAAGAGAGAAACAATTTTATTTAGTTTTTCATGTGACTTCTGTTGCTCCAAAACTTCGTTGCGTACATGGTGCTGGGGTTTGACCTCCCATACTTACACGTATGCAGGGCAACTGCCGAGCCACTGCTCCAGCCCTCGGATGGCACCTTAATTTTGAGCTTGCCCCCTAACAGAACGTGTACTGGTCTGTGGTACTTGTTAAGGACAGTCCCAGTGACTGACATCACCCAAGTCCAGGCCTTTGTCTCTTGCTGCACCTCATTCTGGTGCTGGGGCCCAACCAGGCCACTCCCTGGTTTAAAACACTTTAACACAGTCCCCACCGCATCCTCTGAGTTGCTGGCTCCTGTTAGTTCCACCACCTCCAGGCCTTAGTGGCTTTTGTCCCCTCTGCAGGTTCTAGCCCTTGCCCCCCACATTCCAACCTCCTTACCTGGCCACGTCCTCCTCCAGGTCTCCGCTGGGGCTCCCCTGACACCGTCTATGCTGCGCAGGTGCCCTTCTTATATATATATCAGTTTTGCCGTGGGCTATACAGTGGAGTCACCTGGTGAGCTTTAAGAAGATCCCATTTCCCACCCCAACCCCATCCAATCAGAATAGCTGGGTGGAGTGATTTTAAAACTCCCCCAGGTGTTTTAACATACAGCCAGGGCTCAAGAACTTCACTTGCATATCTGGAAGCACCTGGTGAAGGGAGCTGGTCTATTTTGCTTGCTGTTGTGAGCCCAGCACCTACCCTTCACCAGGCAAAGGATGGAGATAGAGACACCCGTGGCTCACCAGGCCCTCCACTCCCACCCCCACCTTCCACCCACAGCACCTGGAAGCACTATGCTTTGTGTCCAGCCATAGTTTCTTTAGCTTGACAGCCCCTCAGGGTTCTGCTTCCCCAGGGAAGCTTCCCGATCCCTGACTGGGATACATCCTCTTCCCCCAGCTCCCAAAGCCCCCCAGATTTTCCCCTTGGTGCTGCCCAGCGTCCTGGAAGTCAACAGTGGATGCGACCTGACAATGAAGCTCCTCCAGGAATGACATCATTTGTAACGGTGAGGACAGTGAGAGGGTCTCTAAGAAGGATGAGTGGGGTGCTCACCAGTGGGGGAGGGCACAACTGCACACACAGCATGGCTTAATCCTACGTCTCTCCAGGATGGCGAAGAGGCAACTCCATCGCCCTCCTCAGTGGGTGCTGTGTGCTGTGCCCACCCCCAAAGATATGCTGAAATCCTAAATCCTGGGACCTGTCAATGTGACCTGATTTGGAAATAATCTTTGTAGACATAAGCAAGTTAGGATGAGGCTTAGTGGATTATGAGATTCAAATTTAAATTATTCCAAATTAATTTAGTATTTTTATTTGCCAAATCTGGGTCCCCAGCTAGGAAGGAAAGTGCGTTGGAGGAAGGAGGGAATTCAAGTCCAGGGGAATTCACATCTCCTTGTCTTTCCTGGTGGCTCCCTGTGGGCCCAGGAGGAAACACTAAGTGGGGAATCGTCCCCCACCCCCACCCCAGAGGACCCAATGGCATGGGCCTGATTTGGGAGGTGGAGGGTCCAAGCCTGGGGGACCTGTGAAGTCCTTTTGATACCTGGAATCTCATAATAAGAGGAAGAAGCAGACAAGGAGAGGCAGAAATTAGGGGCATGGGGACCCAATCCAGGGCCATCTTGGCACTCTAGGGCTTAGCAGAGCCCCACACTGGAAGGACTGAGATCAGGCTTGAGTGGAGGACTTGGGCCTCTGGCCCAGGTTAGTCATGGTGACTGATACGAGGAAGCATGGCCCTGGGACTCCCCTGGACCCCTGGAAGGCCCTCACTGGGAAAGAACATCGTTGTATTGTTCAAACATCACAGCCTCAGAGTTGGAATGGTGGTGTTGCAGGGGCTTCTGGGATCCACATCTGGGACAGTGGGCTAGAATGAGTGACTGGAGAGCCAGGGGACATCACCCCAAGAAATGCACGTGGCGTGGGGGCCTGTTCTTCCCGAGGGAGACTGGAACCAGGAACCAGGCCTCGCCTCTTCTGTTCTGATTTGGATTTGGAATGCCCCCAAAAGCAGGGCCTCACTGGCAAAAGCCAGGTACTAGGGTCATGCTCTGAAGGGTGTATCTTGTCCCTTACCGTGAAACCTCTGACACTGTGAGCCAAAATAAATCTTTCCTGCTCAGGAAAATCAACTGATTTTCTTGCGTATTTTGTCACAGCAACAAAAACCTAACATCCTCCCCCACCACCACCACCACAGAAACTCACAGCACGTCGGGCAGAAGAGCCAGTTTATTTACACCTCGGTCTGTACAGTACAGCTCCCTGGAAGGCGCCTGCCGCTGAGCCTGCTCCTTTTTTGATAGAGGCAGGCAGGAGGCGAAGAGCTCAGGACCTGGGACTTGGCCTTGGGGCTTCCTGCCACACCCCACCCTCTCTGGGGCCTGAAAGCAGAAGTCCCACCCCAGTCCTAAAGCTAAGGCCAATTCCATACTCAGACTCCTGAGGCAAAAATCCCAAGTTGAATCTCAGAGAGTCAGAAGCCACAGAACAAGCCCTTGGACACTAGGGGCCGCAGTGCAGGTGACTCCACCTGATCCCCAGGAGACCTGGCCCCAGGGTGCAAAAAGCGATGCCCTGTCCCATCCAGGTCCTGACATCAGTCTGATATTTAATGGCACTCTGGTCTGAGCACCTTCAGCGGACTAGGAAGGGCTGGGCAGGTGTTAATAGCAGGCAGGGACAGTAACAAAGTCTCTTCCTTCAGCCCAACTGGGATCTGCGGCTGTTCTACACACCAGACAGTGGCCCTGCACCCAGGCCCATTTCCAGGGAACACACAGCCAGGGCTTCCTTCAGGGCCAAAGGGGTACAGATGCTGCAGAGCCATGACATCCCTGCTGGGGCCAATGACCCACCCAGGTTAAAGGCGCACTCTTGCTTTCTACAAAAACCCACATCCTCAAGGCAAGAGGTTTTGCAGGGTATGAAGTCGCTTTACACTAAATCGCCCTTTTCTGGGACACAAGGTTTCTACTAGCTGCAGGCTGGATGTGGGACTCAGTGTCCCGCACCCAGTGCTTAAGACAATAACAAAAAATTCTGTACAAAGTTACCGAGTCTACAAGGTGGGGTGAGGCTGGGTGAGCCGAGGGCAAGCGGGCCTGATCTTGGTAGGGAGTAAAACTGCCTGCAAGCTCAGCCTTAGGCCCGAGGCTACGAAGTAGGACGCGTATGTCCACATTTCCTGGCTGGGGAAGGCAGGTGGCACGAGAGTATGTAGAAAAGGGGCAGTGGGTAACATGGAGAATCCTGTACAGTGGTCACAGAGAAAAGGCACGAGGACAAAGACCCCAAACCATGCAGACACAAACAGCCTGGGCAGCACAGCAAAGCAGGTGGTCCCAGCAGGATGCGTGGTCACCCCAGGCACAACAATGCTGAGACTGGCAGCAGAGGTGGCCTAGGATGCCATTCCCAGCTGGTGCCTCTGGGGCAAACAGCCCCACATTACAGTCACAATGGAAATAGGAGGAGCCTACAAGGTCAGAGCAATCAGGGTATGTGGAAACCAGTGCCCTGTGAGCATGGTGGCCTTGCCTGTCACCGGGTCATGCTTGTGGAAACAAACTCCTCTAGATAGCTGCTAATTTCTCAGATGGGCAGCTAGAGGATGGCAGAAGGGCCTTAGGATTGTCCTGCCAGGCAGGTCGTGGAGGTCCATGGTTGCCCTCTGCCTCCTCGGCTGCCCATCACAGGTACACACGTCAGGACCTTGAGGTCCCTAAGATCAGTGCTCAAAGTTGTGGGTTGAAGGGACGACCCCTGTCACTTCAGACCCCCTCTGGGGAAGGCCTCAGTCTTAGCCTGAAGCACCAACATACTGGGGAGACCTTGGGTCCTAAAGGGACGGGGAGAAAAGACTGTGGAGGACACAGCACTGAATTCCTAAATGGTCCCTCTCCTCAGTCTCGACTCCACCTCACACCCCTACAGAGCCACAGGGGATCTACCAGGTGACCAAAGTCATTTCTTTGGCATAGTGCCCACTCAGAACTTTCCCCCATTCCAATCACATTTAGAAGCCGTGTTAGGTTTGGACTTGCTCACGCATCTCTCCGCACCTGGAGATCACCATTCTCCCTGTTTCCCCAGGCCCTGCTCTAGGCTCTGGCAGACTATTAAGTTCCTCACTAGGACAAGAGCTCCCACCTGGGCCGGGATTCAAACGGGTCAGTGGACTAGCACCTGGAGCCTCCAAGGCAGGAGCTGGGGTGCTGGTTTGGTTGCTAATGGAAGAGCTGGGACTTCCCTTACCTGCCAAGGCAGAAAACAGACAAAACCCAGGAAGCCAGTGCCCCTGCTCTCCAGCTGTGCAAGCAAGCGGGTGGCTGCTGTCTGGGATTGCTTCCAGGAGATAGCTCTCGGCTGACTGTTCTTGCCCCACTTAGTCAAGGGCCTGTGGTCAACATATCTCAATGTGTGTCTTCCCTGACTGCAGAGGCAGAGACCTTGCCACCCACTTACGATCGCTAATCTCCAGGCTGGTGAGAACAGCTGGATCTACTGGTCCTGAGGGCATCTGGACTCCCGTCCTGGGTGAGGGCCACCCAACATCACAACAGGAAAAGCCACCATTCACCATCCCAGCAGAGACCCTGGGTCAGCAAGCCCAGCAGCCATTTCCACCAGTTTTCTCTATCTCTGGCCAACAACCTTCTAGAACAAGGGGATGTCTCAGCGTTGACTACATGTTAACATCACCTGAGAAGGTTTTTAAAAATCTAGGTGCCACAATTCACAATAGCCAACCTATGGAATGAGCCCAGAGGTCCATCAACAGATGAACAGATAAATAAGATGTGGTAGATATACACAGTGGAGTTTTACTCTGCCAAGACAAATGAAAGTACATCAACTGCAGAAAAATGGCTAGAACTAGAGGACATTATGTTAAATGAAATAAGCCAAACTCAGGTCAAGGATTGTACGTTTTCTCATACGTGGAAGCCAGAAGGGTAAAAGGAAAAGAAAGGTGCAGGGAGCGGGTGAGCGTGCATGCGTGCGGACCTCATGAAAGTCAAAGGGTGACTGCAAGGGGTGCTGGGGAGGGCCACTGGCCAAGTCACCACTGTGTGGTGCACAAACATGCACCATAGGGGCCAGGCCACATCCGGACCTCCGGGGAGTCAGCCCAGCCATCAGAATTTCTCTCTCTGGGTGACTGCAGAGCAGAGAGATGGAAACCACTGTTTCAGGACCTAGTGCTCTGGAAGGTTCTGGAGCTTTGTGTTTTTCATACATCAGAAAAAAAGTCAAGAAAAAGGAATTCCCCTTTGATGATTCTCAACGAAATCTACCAGCTTAAAGTAAGATTACCTAGGTCTGACTCTGATCAATTCAAAGTTAAAAAAAAAAAAAAAAAAAGAAAATATTAGCTAATTTTGTTTGGCTTCCAACTGAAGACAAGGACAGCTCAGTGCTACATAAAATGTGCATCTTCTATAGAACCACTCCCCCACCAAAAAAACTCTAATGTCAGATTACTACTAATCCCTACTTGGTAGGGTTGCTAGGTTGGCAAAATTAAGCCCCCTCCCCCCAACCCCCCCCCCCAAAAAAACAAACCTCTCACAAAGAACACCCAGTTAAATTAGACACACTTGGAACACTCCTAACTAAATTCAGAGGCCTGAGCCAGGCCCACACCAATTAAACTGGGATGTCTAGAGATCAGATTTTTTTTTTCTTTTTATGGTACTGGGGATTAAAGCCAGGGCATCACATATGCTAGGCAAATGCTCTACAACCCAGCCCTTTTGGAGATCAAAATTTTTTATTTTTGGGGGTTGGGGATTTAGCACTGTGGCAGAGTGCTTGCCTAGCACGTGCAAGGCCCCAAGTTTAGTCCTCAGCCCTGAAAAAAATTTTTTTTTAAATTTCTGTTACTAGGGATTAAATCCAGGAGTACTTAACTACTGAGCCACATCCCTGGCCCTTTTTTAAAATTTTGAGACAGGGTCCTGTTAAGTTGCTAAGGCTGGCTTTGAACTTGTGATCCTCTGGAGCTGCTGGGATTACGGGTGTGTGCCACCACACCTGGTGGGGATGAAAAATTTTAAAAGCTTATTAAAATATGTCATGTTTTGCCTGGAACATATTTATTCTAAAAGTTAAAAATTATTTTCTATGTGTCTGAAATTCAAATCTAACTGGGCACCAGTATTGTATCTAGCAATACAACTACAGGCAGGGAGGGTAGAACTCCCAGCTGGAAAATGAGCGAGGGAGGCAGGAAACACAGCAAGAGAGGAACCTGCCTGGGCTTTCGGGCTGGGGCATCTGCTCCCATCAGCTAGCTTTCAAGATCAGAGGAGCATTTGAAAAATATATATGACTTTTTTTTGGGGGGTGGGGGTAAAGGATAGTGCTAGGGACTGAATCCAGAGCCTGAACATGCTAGGCAAGCGCTCCCCCAACTGAGCTACATCCCCAGCCCTAAAACATAATGATCTTAAAAAGCTGAGTTGGCAAAGTTTTATAAGAAATGTATCGTGGCTGAAGAAAGTAGGCACACTGGACTTCAGGTGAGGTGTGTGTTACAAGGACTCATTTAACTGTCCCCCTTCCAGAGGCCTGACGCTGGTCCAAGTCCAGAGGGCCTTTAAGACTTGGTGCTTTCCTGGCTTGGGGAGCCCATGCCAATGGCGCCCCCATAGGGAGACGCGAGCAGAAAGGCGCAGGCTGCAGTCTCTCCCCACCTCCTTTCCCCTGGCAGAAATTCCTTCTTACATGGCAGCTCTAACTCTGGCCTCTGTGGCCTTCTGTGGAAATACAGAGTTCCAGAGTCTCTGGAATCTGCACCAATGCAGCTAAAGAACATACACAATTTACTTACAAAATAAAGTAAATTGTGAGCCCCCCACAGCCCAGGCCCCTGACTTGGCTGGCCTCTGTGGCACTTCTTCTAATATAAAACCCAAACCAATGTCCTGTCCTAACTTGTCTTTTTCCTCTAAGTTGTGGCCATTCCTTGCTACTGGCAAATTCTCAAGAGACCCACTCCTCAGGCTGCATTTCCCTGCCTCTGTCTTCTCAAACCCTTGGGGGAGCCCAGTGTCCTGAGAGCAGAGTCTCCCAGAGACCACTCCTCACCCAGTCTTCCTGGCCTGGGGAACTTCAGAGTCCCAGGCAGAACCAATGCAACCCAATGCAGCGTGAGACCAACCTACAATATGATTGAGAAGAAATCACAAAATCCAACAGAGGCAAAGTTGATCAGTCCTGGCCACAGCCCTGCCTCCCATCTGGGAACACACCCAAGTCCCCAGGTCCCCTCTTCATCCTCCACTGCCCGCCTTTCTCTGCGTACACCCCTCCCTGGCCCTCCCCAACATGCCCGAACCTTCTTTTTTACACTAGATATGCCGAAGAAAACAATAAACTGCAGGGGAAGAAGTAAGACAACATGTGTTTATACAGATTTGAGATAAGGAAAAGAAACACACGCTGTAGAAAACTGAGATAAACTGGAAAAAATCAAAGGGAAGTACCATATCTACCCCAGCTGCCCAGAGCAAGAGCGCACATGAAAAATCTGTGGTGTAAATTCCCACCATGCGTCTGAAGCATGAGACAAGGGTTTCCCTGCGACTTTCCCAACGGCACCTCCCACCAGCGCGGTGTCTGTTCCCCTGGATGAGAACCAAGTTCAGGGTGTTGGGACAAGTGAATGAAGGGGCCTGGATAGCTCCCAGGTGGAGCCCAGAGCTTGGACCCTGCCCCCAGCAGGCCGTGAGGAGCCAACCAGCGCGAAGCTCTGTGTGCCACACGCAGCTGGGGGGCCCTGTGCCTCCTGGATATCATTTCTTTGGTTGCCCGACCTGCTTTAGAGCCCCCACCCCACTCTCTAAGCTGCTTCTTTCTTTCCTTTTTATTTCTTCATTTTATACCCAAGTGAATACTGCTTATATTTTGTTAGCTTAGAAACAGAATAAAACAAAACCAAAAAGGGAGGTAGGTAAGCAGGGATGGGGAGGGCACGGAGAACTCCAGAAACGCCAAGAACGCTACACACGAGGACGGCCTGCGCTAGGGCTCTGCGGACCCGAGTCCTCTGGACACCATGCACCTGCACCAGAGGGCTGCCCACGGGGCTCCTCCTCCAGGTCCCCCCAGATGACCCTTCTCTTTGTGCTCAAGCACCTGGGCTTGAAAGGTGGCCAAAGAGGCTGGCAAAAGCATCCACACTCCTGGGAAAGATCACAATCTTGCCCTACTCCCAGGGCAGCGCTGGGGAAAAGGCCCATCTCACTGGTGTATTTCCAACCCTCATCCTCAGAGGTAGTCATCTGATCCAGTCCGTGAAACACAAGCTTCCAGTTCCTGTTACCGCAGTAACTCCCATGCAGACCTTGCTCCCTCCCGCTGCCAGTACCCTCTGCCCCTTGCACAGGGGCCACAAAGTGCACACACAGCTCACTGCACAGGGGTCGCCACAGTGCGCTCCCATGCTTGACCCACATATACACCAGCACACGGAACGCAAGGTGGCCAGAGGTACATTTACAGTGAGTGCGGGGCCCAGACCCAGGCCCGCACCCTCAGGCAGGGCCTGCCCCTTGGTTCCCGGGTGCTAAGGCCGCTCTGCAGCCAGCCCTCCTCAGTGCTTGATCTCCAGGATGGAGGGGTTGTGGTCCAGGATGGCCAGGATGATCTTGTCCATGTACTGCCTCAGCCGGAAGTTGATCTCCTCCTGTTCTTTTAGGGCTTCCATTAGCTAAAGAAAACAGGAAAGGCAGGTCAGCAGCTGGGCCTGGACTGGGGTGTGGCAGAGCCCAGATTCCCAGGTTTGCAATGAGCTAGAGTCCCATGACAGAGGGACCTGGGAAACAGGCCCCAGACCAACACCAGCCCTTGGAGGCCAGGACAAGGGTCTTAGGCAATGTAACTGGTCTGCAGAGGTACTGGATGTGGGTTTTGTTGTTTTTTTTTAAGGTTAAGAACATTAGCCAAGGGTGCTGGAGCGGTAACTCAGTAGTTGCGGCACTTGCCTGGCATGCATGGGGACACAGGTTCAAACTCCAGCACCATGTACACATTAAAGTGTTGGAGAAACAAAAGCCACATGAAAAACTAGATAAGATTGATTCACTCTTTCTCTCTCTCTCTCGCTGTCCCTCTCTCTCTCTTTGGGGAAAAAGAAAAAGAAAGAAAAAGAAAAGAGAGAGAGAGAGAGAAAGAAAGAAAGAGAGAGAGAGAGAGAGAGAGAAAACACTAGCCAATGGCATTTACTATCAAGACTGACATTCACAATCCCAGGGCACTAAAGGCTCCCGAGGCTGCCAGCTGCTTCCTCCCCATCCCAGCCTAGCCCTTGCCCTTCTCTGAGGTGATTCATATTGAGCTTTTAGTGTGCAGATGAACTGTTGCCTCTGCCCTGGGGTGGGGGGGGTGTGGCTGGCACCCCCAGGAGCACCTTGAGGTCGACCGACCATAAGCTCCAAGTCCCAGGAAGAGGGTATGGTTCAGTGACACCAGGTCTTAGGGACAAGTTAAAATGCAGCCAGGAATTCTCACATGTGTAGCACAGAGTGGGTTTTGGGTCCCTCTCCCCTTGCAGTTGTGTGAGCCTGTGTCCTGGTTTTCCCATCTGTGGAAGAAGTACTCGTAAAGTCCCGGAGTTACCAGTTAAATGAGAACATGCGCAAAAGCAGGTGCTTTTGACCTCCTGCTGTAGGTGGTGGAATCACAGCCAAACCTGGGGCTCCATGCAGAGGAAACCGAATGGCCACTTTGGCACTTCTTTGGCAAAGCTCAGTGGTAAAGCTCCCACTTTACTCTGTTCTAAACCTGTGCTCCTCAACAGAAACCAGAGTGGCCACCTCCTGCACAGCGGTGCCTGTCACTCAGGGTGGAGGAAGGTGGGGACTCAGGCACCAGGCCCTGGTCTGGCCTTCAGTCTCTGGGCAGCCTGGGGCTCAGGGTCCTGGCAGGGGAGGAGTGGAACAGGACCTGCACAGGAGGGGCTGGAGGCCAACCAACAGCAAGGGGACAGGCTACCTCATCTCGAGAGGCTGTGTCAATTTCTGCAGCCAGAGACTGGGCTTTGGTTTGGGTAGCAAAGAGGTTCTTTGCTTCATAGAGGCTGAGGCTCAGGATCTGTCCATTCAAGTCGTCATTCTGATCCCGCAGCTTATGATTCTCCTAGAGACAGGAGGAAGACAGCATCAGCTCTAAGAGGCATCTGGAGCCTGCTGGAACCTCCTCCATATCCACCATCTCCCTACAGCCTCCCTCAGCTGTGGCATGGCCATTTCAGGAGGCCTGAAGATGATGCAGCCTTTGCCAGGCATCAGGAGTGGAAGGACTTGATCCGGGTCTAGGGTCCTGGCTCCCCTGAGGTCGTGGGGTTGAAGGGGGAGTTACACCTGGCTCAGAGGAGCCACGTTTCTAGGACAGGAGCATACCTGGCCATCCCGTCCTCCCGGGGCCCTGTGTGGGGCACTGCCCACTGGAAGCTCATCCTGCAACCCTGGCCCTTGCTGAGGCAAGCCCTGCTCTGGGGTCTGGGCAGACAGGTGGGCTTGTCTCTGCAGGAGGAGCTCCGTGGCAATTGCTCTGGAGCACCCCTGCTCCTGAGGACAGCTGACCCCAGGGTTTATCAGCCCTACGTTCCAACTCTTGCCTGAAGGTGTGCTAAGGCTTGCGCTTGAGCCCTGGGAGGCCCTCCTGGGTGGGAGAAGGGCTGGGTTTAGGACACTGCTGGAGCATAGCTGCCAGCACCTCTGCCAGAGGTGAAACCAACTCAAAGGTAGGACTTGTGCCACAGTCTCCTGTCCACCAGGCCAGGCTGGGCTCGGACTTCCCTGGACACCATGCCCCTGTAGGGTCAGTGCCCCTTCCTGATCCCACTCCCCCACCACAGCTGGAATCCGATGAAAGGAGTGCTCCCAGGAACACATGAAGTGGCACCTTGGGCTTAGGGTATGCTTCTGGGTGCTAGCCTGCAGCCGGGGACAGTGTCTCACCCCAAGCACCACAGACAGGGCAGGAGTGTCTCTTTCATTTTATGAACACAAGGGATGATCCTGGGCTCCTTCCAATGTAGCCAGAGATGCCCCTTGACCTGAGCTAGGAGTCAGGGTGGCCAGGCCTGACAGTGGCACAGGCAGGAGGATGGCTACGGCTCTTGATGCCCCTGCCACGGTCCCTGCACAGGAAGCCCTCACAGCTGACCAGCCACCTCATCCTGCTGGACAGCAGCTCCCAGGGCCTACCTGCTTTAGCCGCTTGACCTCATGCTCCAGCTCCACCTCGCGGGTCCGGGCACTGAACTCGCCCAGGCTGGACGATGAGCCACGGCCCCTGCCCTGCCGCTCGCAGTCCAGCTTGTACATCTGCAGATGCTCCAGCTCCCTGCGCAAGTCTTCAATGAGCTGTGAGGGAGAGATTTGGTTGGAGGTAACAGGGATGCTGTGGGGAGCCCTGGGGCCCTATGGCCTGAGACCCACCTCCTGCGTTGCCTCCCGCTCCTTCTGGAACTCCAGGCGGTTCTGCCGCAGCTTGTCCATCATGCGTTTGTACAGGTCCATCTCGTCCTTGAGCCGCAGGCTGGTGTCCTCCAGCCGGTCAGACATGCGCTGCCGCTCCTACGGCCAGGAGACCCGGTCACGGCAGGGAGTGGACGGAGCGGGGCACATTCTGCCTGGAGGCCTTCTCTGGGCAAATGGATAGGCATACCAGCCCCCCGGGACAGAGTCCTCCAAGTCATGGCTTAAAGAGCAGCCAGGTCTCCCTATGATTCTAGAAAAATCTCAGGCCTCTGAGTCCTTCAGTGAAGCTGGGTAGAGCCTGTGCAGATGCTGGGAGCCCAAACAGAAGCTCACCACTCTCTCGCTCTTAAGACTATCATTCCCGCTATATAAGGAATATGTAATATACATTCCTTGTAGAAAACTTGGAAAATTAAAAATACACAAACACAAGTCATTATTCACAGGGTTTTTTCGTACAGCCCTTTTTCAGAATTTCAGAAACTATAAACTAAAGGCCCCATGGCCAACACCGCTTCTCTGTGGATTCAGCTTCTCCCTCAGACTGCTGCTCACCTCATCCAGTCTCTCGGTTTGTGACTTGAGCCGCGTCACTGTCGTCCTGAGCTCAGTATTTTCTTCTTCTAATTGCTGCACCCTGGGGAAAGGGGACAGTCAAAAGTCTCAGAAACCTTCTTGCAAGGAAACGACAGTCTCAAGTGTTCTCTGCTTCCTGGAGGGAAGATGCCAGAAACCAACTGAGAGAGAGACAGGAATAACTGTGCCAAATGATGAAACAGGCTGAGTTTCCCTCACCCCAAAACCCAAAAAGCTCCAGAGTCTGATTTTTTAAAAAAAAAAAAAAGAAAAAGGGACGGTGAGATACAGACAGAAAGAGAGAATCGATTTTATATAATTTCTCACGTGGCCTTAGTTGCTCTGACACTTCATTTTGTACATGGTGGTGGGGTTTGAACCCGTGTACTTGCACATGCCAAGCCAGTGCTGTAACCACCAAGCCATCTCTCCAGCCCCAAAATCTTAATTTTTTTGAGCACTGACATAATGCCACAAGTGGGAAATTCTATACCATGAAATTTTGTTTCAAGCACAAATTTAAAATACTGTATACAATTAGTTTGAGGCAGGCAGTGGCATGCACCTGTAATCCCAGTGGATCAGGAGGCTGAGGCAGGAAGATTGGAAATTCAAGGCCAGCCTCAGCAACTTAGGGATTCTGTCTCACAAGAAAAAATTTAAAAGAAAGGATGTCGCTCAGTGACAAAATACCCCTGCGTTCCATATTCAATACCAAAAAACAAAACAAAAAAAAATCATTTTCAGACTATGTGTGTAAGCTGTAAATTTGCTGATTTCATGTACAGACTTGGGTTCTATCTCCAAGATATCTCACTATGTATATGTAAATATTCTAAAATCTAATAAAACCTGAAATCTGAAACACTCTATTTCCAAGCATTTCCAGGAGGGTACACTCAACATGTGTAGCCTTGAGCCTTCTCCCAGTGGAAGAAAAAGAGTAAACACACTGAATTCTCTCTTGTGTTTTTCAATAAAATGAAAGATTATTTTGCATGCATTCCTTGGAGGCTCAAACAATCCAGGGGGCTATTTTCTGCTAGGTGGGAGAAGGTCTTCCTGCACCAGCTGCAATTTGCCCATGTGGTTTTAAGAAATCAAAAGTAAAACTGTAAGCTGGCGCAGTGGCTCAGCACTTGGAGCGCTTGCCTGGCATGCATGAGGACCCAGATTCAAACCCCAGCACCACACACACTACGAAGTGTCAGAAAAATGACACTTAGTTAATAAAATTGATTCTTTTACTCACTCTTGCCCTCTCTCTCTCTCTTAAAAAAAAAAAAAAGTTCTCTACCTCAGGGTTTCACCCAGCGCTCCTCCCCGTGAGTACTCGATGCAGCTGCTTCTGAGTCCCCAAGCCAATGCTGAGGGCAGTAATCCTGTTAGTGTCACAGGGCTGTCAGGTTATCCTGAGAAGACAGCCAGGTAACTCAGCAGAGCTCAGACCGCTGTTATTTCCTGGTGAGGTGGTTTTCTGGCCTCCAATTTTGCCCTCTAACAGCCCCAAGGCTAGGGGCCACAGAGGAACTCAGACCCCCAGTGAGGGGGCTCCAGCTCGTAGAGGAAGAAAGGAAGCAGCTATACGGCCCTGGGAGCACCAGCCATGCACTGTGCGTGAGCAGCAGCCCTGGAGATGTCCGAGGAAGCTGGGGAGGGCGCTGGCTCTCTGTGCTGTGTCCTGGGGCTCTCTGGCCAAGCTCACACTGTCTTCTCCCACACCATGTGTCTTACCATGGGACAACATGGGCAACAAGCTGGCTGCGTGAGACCAGTATCCCTCAAGGAGACTCCAGCCCCCAAACAGATGCAAACAGCAGCTTCGGAAGCGGAGTTCAGATCTGGAACCCACCCTGGGGACAAAGCTGGCTCAGCTCAGGGACTCAGGAAGTCTCCTCACCAAACTTGCTCTGGGACAGGTGACCCAGTACCCTTGGGTCTGCTTGGCTCTATAGACAGGGGGTGCCTGCCCAGGACCCTCAAGGTACCTCACAGGGCCCTGCTCACAGCCACCTGCTCAACAGCCTCCCTGGCCAGCCAGGTGTGGCATCTTCTCTGGTGACCCCCGTCAACGGTGAGGGCAGCCCTCACTGTAAGCGTGGTGTGCATCAGCCACCCTGGGCTCCCTGGGGCTCTGGGAGGCAGATATGCTGAAATGATGCAGTATATCCAAGTGTGCAGCTAATGGGTGACCGACCAGACTCGTGGGCCAGTGCTGCTCCTTGCCTTACCTGCCTCAGGTGCCAACAGTGAGGCCACACCTATGCCCAACATGCAGCAGCCCGTATAAAACTAGGACCCTGGTTTCTCTAATTCCCTGGGCTTCCAGAGTCCAGGCTCAATCCACCCAGGTGGATCCAGGGCTGGGGAGGATCTGGCAGCAGGGGGCGCTCCAAGCTTGGATATCACACCGGGGAGAGGACGCAGGACCAGGTGCTCTGTTCTCCCTTGACCTATTTTCTTCTTGATGGAAGAGAATTGTATTGACAGAAGAAAATCTGTAGTTTCTTTTACTGATACGAATGATGCTATTACGAATATTCTTTTACATGCTCCCTAAAGAACAGGCCGTGTGTGGGGAGGCACAGTACTGGGGATTGGACCCTGGGCCTTAATACACATAGGGCTCATGCTTGGCAATGGAGCTGCATCCCCAGCCCCTATTTTGTAAGACAGAGTCGTGAGCAAGATGCTGATTCAGGCCTCAAACTTGCAATCTTCCAGCTGGAGCCTGCAGAGTCACTGGGATTACAGATGTGCACCACCATGCCCAACTTGCCCACGTGTTTTTAAGAAATCAAAAGTAAAACTGTAGGCTGGAGCAGTGGCTCAGTGGTTGCAGCACTTGCCTGGCATGCATGAGGACCCAGGTTCAAACCCCAGCACCACATACACTACTAAGTGTCAGAGAAATGAAGGCCAGATGGAAAAATTAATAAAATTGATTCTCTCACTCTTGCCCTCTCTCTCTCTCTCTTCAAAAAAAAGTAGAACTGCTAGAACAGAAAGCTCAGAGTCACCATCTACACAGTGGGAAGCAGGGCAGAAGGCTCAGGCACCTGGTGTTGAGCAGCTCCAGCTCGGTGCTCTTCTCCCGCTCCAGCTTGCTGTAGGCTTCACGGTGTCGCCGGGCCTCCTCCTCTAGTGACTGCTCAGCCATGGTCTCCTGATCCTTCACCATCTCCTCCAGCTCGTGCACCCTGAGGATGGGGTATGACTCCAGTATGGGCAAGCTCTTGTGGCCTCTGTGGCCATCCCAATGCATCTGAGGCACGGGGGTCCCTGACTCCACCAAGTCCCAACCTGCCCACCCAGGGAGATGAGGGAGTGTTTGCTAGGCCTGCCAGCCAGTAGCTTTACCAACAAATGAATTAGGGACATCTGAAGGGAGGTGAGCCAGTCACACATGCCAGGGCGGGGCAGACTTGGCACGGGTTCAGAGGGAAGCGAACCGCACCTGAGACAGTGGGATGCACAGGGCAGCAGAGTGCAGCAGCCTGGGGCTCGGCTGCACACAGCTCGTTTCTGCTCTGCTTCCTGGTCAGTAGCCCTCTGACCAACAATTCAGTTTAGCAGGCACCATGCTCCAAAACTAGACACAACTTGGCTAGTGGTCCCAAGTATGGCAGGCCGGGGAAAGGGCCAGGTATCCCTGTGCATGTGATAATTCCTGGTGGCCTGGGGGGTACATCAGTCTAGGCTGTACATCACTGGCAACTGTCCCTCCACCAAGCTGACCTGAGATATGTAAAAGGGCCCATCTTGGGTCCCACAAAGTAGAGGGCCAGACTCTGGGGTAAGTTTCCCGCATCTAGGGAGGACAACTAAATGCAGCACCCACTGCCTCCTCGCAGTCAGCACCGGCACGTCATGATCTGGGCCTCCCCCTGGCCCCTTCTGCCAGCCCGTTCACACTGGCCTCTTCCTCTGCAGAGCTGATCCTAGGAAGGGAGCTAAGGCTCTGACCACATGCAATTAGCGACAGGAGATCCCAGCTCCTGTCTTAGACCTGCCCTGGCGAAAGGAATTCATTAGGCTTACAGTCCAGGACATGCCCCCGGACCCTCAGAGCTGTAGGTCCTGAGGTCACCTCTGCTGCCTCTCTCGGGGGCCTCAGCCATGGAGACAGCCCCATGTCTCCCCTGAGCTTACGAGTTGGCTCACCTGTGCACCAGCTGTGTGTTCTCCTGCTTCAGCTTGCTCTTCAGGTCCCCACTGGTCAAGCTGTCATTCTCCAGTTCTGTCACCTTTTTTTCCAGGAAGCTCACCTGCAGCAGACAGTAGGGGTGGGTAGAAAAGACCTTTGAGGCCACAGAGCTGAGAACCTAGAAACTAAAGTTCATGACCAAGACCTTCAAATGGAACAGTCACGTCTGGAGAGGATGACGGTGAGGGGTCCTGCGGACCTGTCACCCCTAGCCCCAGCTCTTGGACAGGTACAGGGTCTCCTGAGTCCCCAGATGGCAGCCCAAAGCACTCCCCGCTACCCCCAGGAGCATGCACACACTAACTCCCTTCCTTCTCCACCCACCCAGGGCCCACCTTCTCTGTGATGTCATTGTCACAGGAGTCAATGCTGTCCCGGAACAGGTCCTCAGTGCTGCCGTTACTGCTGCTGAAGTTACTGTTGTGCATGAGCTGCCTGCAGGGGCGGGTGAGGGCATCTGGCTGCAGAGGCCCTCCAGAGGCTGGGGTCCAGACTCAGGCTATGGGCGGAGGGAGCATGCGACACCCTAGCAGCCCCAACAAGGAGGCCATCCCACTCAGCCAGGGGAGCAGAAAATGACCTGACCACCACACCCAACGCATCACCTGCTCAGATGGTGGCGGAAGGACTGCTATGTCCCTCTCTGAGCCCCTAGCAGCCACGGCCAAACTATAACTGCTCTTTCCTGCTGCCTCCATACCCTCTTCACAGCAGCTCCAGCCACCAGCTACCAAATGACCAGAGTAGGCCTATGAGGCTCTCTTCTTCCAGTTGGAAAACTGCAGTGGGGGAGCCTGGATGCACAGATCCAGCACAGGCTCTGGGCCCCCTGAGGCTGCCCAGGAAGGCTCACTCCCCTCTACCCTGTTGGCTCCTGCTACGGCTCGTGGGACTGATGTCCTGCGTGTGGATGAGGGCCAGTCTACAGGAGAAGCGGCAGAGGATCCCAGGGCAGGAAGACAACTGCTGCAGGACTCACACTGGACTCTGCTGGCAGGAACCCCAGGGTCTCCCTGAGGTGGCTGTCAGCTCCAGGATTGAGGGAAGGGCACAGATGGCTGTGGGGGGGACACTGTCACTCAGGGCATCTCTACAGGGACCGCCCAAGGATAAGGCAAACAAGGGTTTGAAGACACTGAGCAATGCCAAGAGGGGACGAGGGGAGGAGCAGGTTGGCTCTTCTTTCTCAGAAACAGAGTTTTGGCTGCTCTGCCACACAGCCCTGGGACAGCCTCGGACCCCTCTACTCATTCAGCCACCCACAGGGCACTGGCTAGGTCTGGGTTACTGGTACAGAGCCCCAGTCCCCAGGTAGCAGGAACACTGTTAAGGTGGGGGACCCACTGTCCCCCAATGGGTCCTTACCGTCCGAAGGCCGTGCTAGAGATTTTTCGGTTGGGGCTAGAGAGAGAGGAAACAGTTACTGAACAGGGGGGTTCTGGTTCACTCTTTACTCCACCTGCTACAAGACACCAAAGTGTAGGATGACACCTGCCCCTCCCCGGATGGACTCTGCACCTCAGCTTGGCCCTGAGAAGAAACTGCCTGGTTTCCGGTTGCAGAGAAAGACCCCAGGATCAGCCCTGCTCTGAGCCGTCTGTCCTCTAAGACAGAGTGGCCGCCCTGCCGGGTGCCTCTGCCTCCAGGTTCCCCCTGGCCTCCCGCCACCGCCACTGCGCTGCGGCCTCACCTGTTGGCTTTCAGGTGTTTCAGACGGGCTTCCAAGTCATTCAGCAGGTTGATCTTCTTGCAGCACTGAGAGCAGTACACATCCAGCAGCTCGCTGTTGTACGCGTGCCGCATCTTCCTCGGTGTCTGCCCCGCACTGATCCGGGAGAGGGAGGAACCACCTTAGCCGCCAGGCTGCGCCTGTCCCACCCTGCCGAGCTTACTTTACTTGGCTTCCCAAGACTAATGAACTTTGGGGGGCAGGGCAGGGAATGGAAATGAGGTAAAATAGCCTCCCTTCACCAACACTCAAAGAGAAGCAGCGAGTGAGCTGAGCCCAATTAACACGAGCAGCACGCTGAGAGCTAATGTCAGAGGAAGTGCTGACTCAGATGGCGGGAAGGGAGCACAGAGGGCACCCGGAAGAACCCCTTAGCAACGAGGTTCTAGAAAGCAAGGTGACACGGCACCCCTGCCAGTGTCTGCAACTTTTCAGGTCAGCCAAGTGTCTGGAGGGAGAGAGAACTGCAAAGGCAGAGACCCAAGCCCCAGGTCAGAGAGCAGCATGGTCAGGTCTGACCGCCTGCGATGAGGTTGGGTTGGTTCTGTCATTTTTTTCTGAGCCCCAAATACCATCCCAGACCAAGGGGCCACCTGGAGGACACTGAAGACCCCAGGTCCGAGTAGACGTTGGTCCTGGTCTCATCGTCGGGGCAGGGGCTGCTGGGGGCACAGTCCACGTCATCACCCTCCCCATAATCTTCAAACTGCTCTTCATTGCTGATGAGTGAGGCAGTGGAGTGTGTGGAGAGGTCTGATGTTGTCATGGATGGAGTGTGGACCAGGTTCCTGAGGGCCAGAGCACCATGTTAGTAAAAGCCTGGGGGGCCCACTGTAGCTCATGGTGTGGGAGACTAGCCAGGCTTCAGGGGAACATCTCACCACAGAAACTGCTTTTTGAGGTATACTGGGGATTGAACCCAGGGGCGCTTAACCACTAAGCCACATCCCCAGCCCTTTTGATTTGGAGTCAGGTCTCGCTAAGTTGCTGAGGCTGGCCTTGAACTTGCTATCCTCTGGCCTCAGCCTCCTACTCCACTGGGAGAAAACTCTACAAGCTGAGTAGCAAAACAATAGCTAAATGTGAGTTATTTACCCACAGCTAGATTAAATTATAATCATAGTTATTAAATTAGAACATGTATTAGTGAATAAAATATTAAATTATAGAATATTAAATAGTTGTTGAAAGCTTTGTAAATATATTGGCATGGTAGTGCACACCTATAATCCTAGCGACTCAAGAGGCAGAGGCAGGAGGATCATAAGTTTGAGGACAACCTTAGCAATTTAGCAAGGCCCTAAGCAACTCAGCAAAACCCTGTCTCAAAAAAAAAAGGAAAAAAAAAAGAAAAGAAAGAAAGAAAAAAAAAGAGTGGAGGATACAGCTCATTGGTTAAGCACTTCTGAGTTTAATCCCTAGTACCAAAAAAAAAAAAATTATGTCAAAGGTCTATACAGAAAAAGAAGCATAGGAAATAAAAACATTAAAATGGTAACAGGTCTCAAATTTAGGGTGGTAGATTATTTTCCCTCATTCTCACTTTTCATACACTACATAGCTCTGAGCTATTCGGCAATTACTGTGGCCTGGTCTCAGAGCCCTGACTCAGAGTGTATCCTGGGAAATATCAGGGCCAGGCTGATTCCATCTACCACCTACGAACAAAGAGGCTCAGCGCATCACCAGATGAATGCCCTCGCTTTGGCCACCATGCAGTGACTTCTCTACACTATTGGTCACATGATAATTTCCCTGGCCACTGAGCCTCCACTGAGAAATGGGGACCCTGAACTAGTGAAAAGATTGTGTAATCACAGGTTAAGGCAGTAGTTCTCAAACCGTACCCCTGAGGAGCCCCAGTTTCTATCTAAGGATCGCAGTATTCATGATAGGGTGCAGAAAGATCAAATTTCCTGGTACCTTACCCTGTATTTTATTTATTTACTTATTAGTCTACCCTTGGGCTCCTCAGCACTACAAGCTGAATTAATCGCATTGCTCAGTTTTTCCTTATAAATTCGACTAAAACTCATGGCACTACCTGTGGCTGGCTGGCCTCTTGGTGATCAGTCTTACAAAACAATGGGGCAGAATGGCAGCCGTCTGGCTACAAGATTGATGGGTCTGTTGTCCTCAGCCCTTTGTCCATGGATGGGCCGGTCACAGGTGCAGTGGACACACCCCTCTCAGCAGACAGACCACTAAAATGGGGTCACCAAGGGCTTCAAGGCTCTCGGACCACTGCAGTCTGAGACTGAGCGCTGAGGGCACGAGGTAGACTGAAGCACACAAACCTTTCGGAAGGTTGAAAATAATTAAAAATTGGCAATTTCACCCCGTGCAATGGCACACACCTGTCATCCCAGCAGGTCAGGAGGCTGAGGCAGGAGGATTGTGAGTTCAAAGCCAGCCTCAGCAACTTAGCGAGACCTGGTCTCAAAATAAAAAGGGGCTGGGGATGTGGCTCAGTGGTTAAGTGCTCCTGGGCTCAAACTGGTACCAGCACCCCCACCAAAAAAAAGTTGGCAATTTCATACAGTTCAACCAATCAATACCGGAACATCTCCCTTCACTCTCCACATATCTGGGTCACCTGGTACAT
The DNA here is from genome assembly GCA_004027875.1 of Aplodontia rufa. Classification (NCBI taxonomy): domain Eukaryota; kingdom Metazoa; phylum Chordata; class Mammalia; order Rodentia; family Aplodontiidae; genus Aplodontia; species Aplodontia rufa. Next base: position 99,520 of record PVKS010000011.1, read on the forward strand.
GAGTCACCACTTCCAGTTGCCCTGGCTCCTCAGCCATGGAGGTGGCAGCATCCTATTACTCCACAAGCACTGTGTCCCTCCAGAAATTTCAGGAGGGCTGAAATGGAAGGGACCCCTTTTCTGATATCAAACTAAAAGAGGACATTATCAGGGCCTGAATGATCCCATCTACAACCTAACCTGCTGAATGTCCTTCTGTTAGCCACCATGCTACAATTTCTCTACATTATTACACTAGGAAGTCACTAGGTCTTTCCCCCACCTGTAGTTCCTTCCTGTAGTTCTGGGGATCAAACCTAGGGCCTTGAGCAAGCCAGGCAAGCACTCTACCATTGAGCTACATTTTTTAAAAATTCTGGTGAGAGAGCATGTGTCCCCTGTCACTAATAGTCATTAAAACTGACTTGGCCCAGCTGCCTGAAGTTCCAGAACTGTTCCTACTGTTAAGCAGGGAGGCTGCTCAGAACTTTCTGCCTGGCAGAACACTCATGAAAGCAATGCCTGTGTTGCAAGGCCTGAGCATGTCCCAGTGTTTGTTCTGGAAAGACCTTCCAAGAGCTGCATTTCTGGACCTCAAGGACGCATGTTGCGCTCCCATCCGTTTTCACTCACTTGTCCTCTGGCAGAAACAGGCCCCCGAGACCCCGCTCCTTCTCCTCAGCAGGAGCCCCGACACACCCTTCCAGGCTCTGGGTGCTCTCCATGGGGCTGTCCATATCTGACTCCTGGGGGCCCTCAGGCAGGGACAGCGTCATAGCTTCTTCCTCGTCCTCAGGAAAGATGCCAGGCTCCCCGGGGATAAGCTCGCCATCAGCAAAGGTGGAGCCTGGGACCTCACTGTCCTGGGAAAGACAGGGGGACAGAATGAGTGGGGACATCAACTCACTGGAACTCGACACTCCTCATCCAACTTCCAGGGCCTCAGCAGGGCCAGGAACAGTGGAGATCAAGGTTTGGGAAGGCCTGGACCCCAAGATCCCAAGTATCACAATGGTTGACCAGTAGCTCAGTTTGGGCCACTCCTACTGGCCACCCATGAGAGTCCAGTGAGGAGCTGGCCCTCCCAGGGACAGCCATCCAGGAAGAAGGGCCATGGCCAGCCCAGTCACATCACTCAGAGTGCCTGGTCAGCACACTGCAGCCCTCAACACGAAGTCTGCACAGGAAGCCAAATGACAGGGTAGGCTCCTTGGTGCTCTGCACTAGGGGCTGCATGGCCTGCAAGGCCATCTTGACCTTATAGAGTTTGTGCAGCATGGTAGAGGGAAGCCTGCCCAGCTTGGCATCCACCCTCCATGGCTCTGGGCAGTTCTCCTTTGCACAGCAAGAAGGGCGATGGAGGACCAGAGCACGGCTCAATGGTTACAGCGCATGATTGGCATGTGTGGGGAAGCAGGTTCGAACCCTAACCACGTACAAAATGAAATGTCGGAGCAATGAAAGCCACATGAAAAACTAAAATAAAATTGATGCTGTCTCTTACTGTCCCTCTCTCCTTTTAAAAATAAAGAACGGTGGTCTCCCAGGACCACTGTGTTTGCTGCATGAGGTATTTCATGTTAGCCTTGGCACTCGATAGGCCCTCAACGAATAAATCCCAGCCAGAGGGCTTGATGCCAGCAGAGGCTAAGTGCTTGCCTTGGGCCTGCCACCGCCATGCTGGGAATGAACACTAAGCTTTTCACTACTGAGCTCTGGGACAGACCTGCCATTCTGGTCCAGTGCCCAGCACAGCACTCCACATGGTGTCTGTGCACAATAAAGATCTGCCAGGGGTTGGAGCGGGGGCTCAGTGGTTATGGCGCTTGCCCAGCATGCATGAGGACCCGATTTCGGACCCCAGCACCATGTGTACAATAAAGTGTTAAGAGTAACAAAAATCACATGAAAAACTAAATAAACTCGATTCTTTCTCTCTCTCCCACTGTCCTCCTCTCTTTAAAAAAAAAAAAACAAACAACTCTGCCTATAGTTTTTGCTGGAGTTGACTTTGACTTACAAGAAGAGCTCTGGCTTTGTTCAGAGTGAACCCTGATTTGAGGGGCAGCTCTCTGTGAACCATTTCTTGGGACTACTTTGCTTCTGAGAAGGTAAGTACTTCCCAGGTGGCTCTGCTTCTATCTGTTCCCATGCGGACGCTCACTTATGCCCAAGGTTCCGTGGTGCACTGTTAAATGTGTTTTTCCTCATCCCAAGATTGCAAGAAGGGTACTGGGAATGAGGGCTACTAGGAGCCTCTGGTCATCTCAGATGAGCACGAGTTCCAGGAACATGAGGAAACCACTTGGAGTCAGACTTGGCTGTGCATGGCCAGGCTTGTGCAGACCTCCACGGTGTCAATCCCCACCAGGAGACCCTTGAGCTAGGAATAGATAGTGATTAATGAGCTTGGCTCCTCCCTGTGCCATGACCTGGGCTGAGCACCAGATGGACCAAAGTTGGCACCAGGCTCTCTGACTGTGGAGAACAAAGGGCTAAGTAACTGAAATCACCCCTAGGGTTCACAGGGCTCTTTCGACCTGGGTGTCACAAATTGGATTCCACATGGTTCCAAACCCAAGCAAGCTCTTCATCAGCAAGCACGAGGCTGCCTCCCAAAGGAAACGAAAGGAAACCAACACTACTGAGCTAGTTCCAAAGACTGTGCTGAGTTCATACATCATTCCATTTGGGTTTCACCACGAATATTCTGGACAGCTCTCATCATTCCCATTTTTTTTGAGAGAGAGAGGGAGAGTGAGAGTGAAAGAGGGAGAATCAATTTTTATTTAGTTTTTTTTTCATGTGGCTTTCATTGCTCCGACACTTTGTTGCGTATGTGGTGCTGGGGTTTGAACCCGCATCCGTGTGCATGCCAGGCAAGTGCTGTAACCGAGGGGCCACTGCTCCAGCCCCTCATCATTCCCATTTCACTGATGCTGAAATTATGGCTTAGGGAGTAACTTCCAAGAGCTGTCTGGCCAGTGGGCAGAGGACCCTGCTGCACCTGCTGATACACACTTCATGAATTTTCAAACCTGGGAGTAACAGTGAGGAGACTGCACTTCATAGGGACTTGTTACTATTTCCGACACCTAGATGCTCTGCCTAATGCAGCAGCTTCCACATCTGCCCACAGCCGGGGCTCACGGCGAGCAATGTCATGATCTGTGCCTCTACCAGCCCGAGAAGAACTACAGACTTCTTCTGGCCACACGGTGGGGAAAATTCATATTAGCCAGGAGGCCACTATGGCTCACAGGGACGCTTCACACAGCCCTATGACTTGGCCTCCTTTCCCCCTTTCTGTAGGTGAAGGGTCTTGCCTGGGAAGGCAGGGGCTGGGACTAGGCTATGTCACCAACACCCACTCTCCCCTCACATCTGGGGCCCTGAGGCAGTGGCTCCCAGAAGGCACCCCTGCTCCTCAGGTGTCCAGCCTGGCCTCTGGCCAGCTCGGGTTTGGCGCACTGGACGCTGAGCTCTGGAGTTCACACTGGACACTCTGTGCCACTTAAACATCAACTCACAGCAGGTGGGTGGGGGACCGCCAGCCCCCTCACCTGATGATGTCCTAGAGTGGCACACTGACATGTCCAGCAGCTGGGCCAAGCTCCTGACCTGAAAGGATGCCCTCAAGTGGCCTGTCTCAGTCATAGGCTGGGTAGAGGAAGGGGTGCAAACGCCCTGCCCTCCTGAAAAGACCTTCTCCTCCTCAGGCAGAATGTCAGCCTCTGACAAGCAGAACCCACATCTGCTTGCCCTTTACCTTTCACAAAGTGCCCCCTGTCTTAGCTCTCATGGAAACTTCTGAGCTGTGAGAGGCACAGGGCAGAGATGCCCAAATCCTGCCTCCACCTGACACCTGGTGAAGACGAGGCTCAGAGGAGGCAAGTGGCTGTCCTGGAACTTCCCTGTTCCCAGAGGGCCCTGCTGAGACCTGAAGCCAGGCTCAGACATGCCAAGTCCAGGCCTCCCACCTAACTCTTGGCTATACACACACTCTAGCTTTTTCTCTTAAAATTAGCTACTCCCTCCATTAATACCTTTTCATTCATCCCACAACTGTTTGCCCAAGGCAAGTGGAAATTTTAATTACAACTTCAAAACCATTTCTAGTCGTTTCCCCCCTAAATTAAAATGGTGTAAAGAGCTGTGGGAAAAGTAACTGTATACCTTGGTTAGTCTGGGACAATGCCAGTCTATGCCTGTCCCAAGCAAGACCTTTTGGTTTGGCAAGTGGACAAAAGCATCCCTGGTCACCCTGAGTCCTCACTGTGGGCCATGGTCCCCAGCCCCAGCTCTCATTCCCCTGGGCCCCTGGGATGCGTGTACTGGAGCCAACAGCTCCTTCCCCCACTGGGCTCAAGAAGAGAGCTGCCTGCTCTGATCCCAAACACCTCAGGGAAAGAGGCAGAGTGGGGACGGTGGGGACAGTGGTGGAAGGTGCTAGAAGGCAACCTCTTATCTCCTCCTTGAGTTTCTCATCATGGCTGGAAGAACTCAGAGTCATTTTAGAGCCCCTTTGGGAAAGAAGAACTTGCCTATAACGAAATCCCCCTCCCAGGGATCTAGGTGGCCTAGATTCTCAAGGCTGTGTGTCACCCTCCAGCCTGAGCACAATGGCTGTACAGAGCACCTGTTGGGTACAGGTCCAAAAGGCCACCTTGCTGCTCACAGGAGAGCTCTGGGGAAGGGGCGGGAACACCCTCCTGAAGAGGTTAGGCAGATTCTACTCAAACCAGGACTCAGGATGCAGCCTTGTTCCCACACAGACCCAGGCTGAAGCACCGCCCAGGATGTTGGGGTCCTTCCCATAAGAGCGGGAGATGATGCTCTCCTGCTCCCAGCCCGAGGCCTGCTCTGGAGAGCTGACAGCATCAGGGAGCGTGGAACAGAGCTCCCAAGAGCATGAATGTTAGGTACCCAGGTGTTGGTGAGCGAGGCTGGTGCCTTGGGCAGCTTCTGAGACTCTGCCCCTCAGAGCTCCCCTTTCCTGTCCTTGTCCCCCAGTGTGTGGAAGATGTCCAGGTGATTGCATTCAGTCACCATCCAGTGGCCCTCACACTGAGGCAGATCTGGGCTTGGCACTTAACAAGACCTCTGAGTTTGCAGAGAAAGGCTGTATCTGGCCTTTGGGGGGACTTTAGGGAAGGGACAATGACTTCAACTGACAGCATAGGTTGTCAGAGGTCCAATCTGACAGGGATTGGAGCCCAGAGGCCGCCCTGAGCACAGAGCTCCCATCCTCCCAGGGCACTGGGCCAGCTCTCACAGGCCACCTGGGCTTGGTTAGTTTATGTCTAGACCCAGGCCCACCTCGTTCCCCTGCAGAGGGCTCCTAGGAATGGAGACAGAGGCGGGAGGGGGTGTGGAATATACAATGTGTCCCTCCGCAAAGCCACAAGGAACCCCTGTGAGTGGGACGGTGTGAGGGCACAGTTTTGGAGCCTAGCAGACCGAGTGTCAGTCCAGGCTGGCCTAGCCTCTCACCTGGGCCCCTGGGTCTTCCCCTAAGAACTATCACCTCTACCTTAGAGGCTACATATGACAATTTACATAAGGACCAGAAAACTGTGTGGACGCCTTAAATCCTGGCTTGGCCTCTGGAGGGGATGTGTGTGGCAGCAGCCATGGGTGCCCGCCTGGTCAGCCAGCAAGGTCCTGACAGCCTGGCAGCCAGGCCTGGAGGACAGTTTGAGGCCAGGAGTTTCTGGAGACAGTTCTGAGGCCATGGCTGGGGAAGCAGGACCCAGCTGGCTGCGCTAGCAGGGCAGGTCTATGCCGCCAGCATCCCTAACTGTGTTGGCATCTTCCACTTTTCCACCCTGTCTCCAGATGGAGATAGACAGTGCTGGCGCCAGCTGGAAAAGGAGCCTGGAGGTACACAGCTGGCCCATGGGGCCCCTCTCCAGTCTCAAGAGCTGTGTTCACCCACCAGCAGGCCCCAAAGATGCCCCTTCCTCTGTATTCAATGCTGAATTCAAAGCTGCTGAAAAAGCCGAGCATCAATACATGTGGGGGGCCATGCCAGCCTCAGAGTGGCTCACAATGGTCCACTGTCCCTGCCGTCAGAGGGGTGTGTAGCAGGGCCTTCGCCCTCATCCACCTGGTCCCTTTGGGGAGCTATCTCAAAGTCACACATCAGGATGCTGAATTTTCTGTACTAAGGTACAGAGGACACTGACCCTGAGCGATTATATTTCTACATTCCCAGCGAGCGTGAAGACCTTGAATGGGTAGCATGGGTATTTCCGCGCCTGGACCCCAGGGGTTAGCATCATAGGGAGCACATGGTAGGTGACGGGGAGTGCTGGCTGAGCCAAGCAGCCCTGTGGCAAAGCAAGTTGGGAAGGTCCCAGCCCTCGCAGGGCCCTGAGCTTGGTGCCAGTTCTGGCGTGGTCACTGCCCAGCTATGTGAACGCTGGATAAGCTGTTTAGCTTCTGAGCCTCATCTAAAGATAATGGCGAGAGTACCCATGTGACAGGGTTGGCGGAGAGAATCTAGAACAGCGCGTTGTATCTCAAGAATGCTGAAAACTCGGCAGAAGAGAGGCGGACTGGTGTAGGGACGCGCTCTGGAGCGGTTCAACTCCTCTCCACCACTTGTGAGTTCTGCAGGCTTGGGTTTACTGAACTTCAGGGCCTTGGCTTGCTTGTCCACACATGGAGTCAACCATGGTCAGAGTCAAGTGAGCTGGAGAGAGCTAAGCACTTTTACAGTCTTAGCACACATGGAAAATGCTCAATAAACCTGAGCTACTATAGTCGCCGTGTTGAAAGAAGACACCTGGGGTGCTCCAGAACTACTGGATTCTATCCGGGCCCTGGGGTCCTCTCTCTCTGACTCCCAGTGACACCCTGGGCTGGAGGGAGGGTGACTCAGCTTGGGGAGGCCAAACTTCCGCAAGCTCCAGAGCCTACCCTCCAAAGGCCAGGTGCCACGCCTCCCCCACCCAGGGTCCTCTCCTGCCCCCGCTCTTGGAAGGTTGGTCTGCACATTAATTATAACCTTTAATAAGTGTTCAGACGGGATGCTGCCTGGGGAAGGGATTCCAGGAGGCTCTGAGTCTCCAGCTCATCCACCCCCAGCCCTGGCAACAGCTCTGCTCCACAGGCAGGAGCTCAGAGCCAAAGAACAGCTCTGTGGGGACAAGGCTGGGTAAAAATAGCCTGGGCGGGCACATCCCAACTTCCCTCACTGCCAGGCACTTGTGGGCACACGTGGAACACCACCTCAGGAAGGGTGGCAGGGACTGGACGTAAACCAAGCCTCGTGCAGGGAGACGCGTGGCTGGCTCCTGGGCTAGACCAGGGTGGAAGCCGTGGTGCACTCCAGCCAGCCACCAAACCAGGAATGGAGATGGGCCCAGTTGGGGTCTTGCTGGGTCTTTCCTATAGGTGGCAGATGGTTCAGTCTAGGGAGCTAGTCATGGGTGCCAATGTCCCCACGTCCACAGTGGGGTGGGAAGGGATGACGTAGGCATGAGCTCCCCGATAGCCCACCTCGGCTCAGCAGCTCTCATCATACACTGAGGGCTGCGATGGAGGCTGGCCAGCAACCCAGGCTGTAATGACTCCTGCCGCAGCTATCAGCACTGGCTCTTGTTAGGCTCTACTCTGCAGACGGGTAGTCAGGGGCTCACCAGTGGTGGTAGAGGTTTTGACTTCGTGAAGGGTGGGCCAGATGCCAGCCAGGGGGTAAGGGTGGGAATTGAGGGAGCTGAGCATTCACACAGTAAGATGGGGCCTTGGACGTGCTGCTGAACTGAAGCAGCTCAGCTTGGATGCAAAGCCTTGGCTATCCCCAACAAGGCCAAGGGCAAGCATGGGACAACTGGTCAATAAGCCATCAGGGTTTGTCCCATATCTCAGCTGCTCCAGAGACAGCCTCATACTGTGAAATCAAAGTTGGACAGCACTGAGCTTCCCATTCTGGTGGGAGAGGCCCAAGGCCAGCCTCACATTCCCCCACTCCCAGCTAGCTCCCTCTTGGGGTGGTAGCCAAGGCTGCTCTCAGGAGTTCTCCTCCCAACCAGGGGCTCCAAGGTCCACCTCCTGAACCCCCACACCTGGGGGGCGGGGGGATGACAGAAGGTCAGGTGCTTCTCAAGACTCCTGCGCTACTTACATAAAGCTACTTACATAAAGCGAAGTTGCTCAGAGGGCAAGCCCTGCAGCTCCATGCAGCAGTGCCACAGACAGGGCCCTTTATTCATCTCGGCTCCCCTCCCCCTCACACAATGCTGATAAGGTAGGGGTTGGGGGAAGGGAGGCATGCTGTGATAGCAGGGATGTCAGACAACCACCTGGGGCTAAACCAAACCAGAGATAGGCAAATTCCTAAAAGGTAGCTACAGCGCAGAGGGACTGGCGGTATTAAGGATCTAAAGACAGAGCACAGTGGTACAGCGCTTGCCTAGCATGCTCCAGGCCCTGGGTTCAATCCCCCAGGACTATTAAAAAAAAAATCACACGTCCTCAATGAGGGGCTGGGGTGAGTGGCCTTTCAGGAAGCACTAAGTGGAAGGGTCTGCAGCAGACCCAGAAAGCATCCACCCAGGACCTGGACAGAGGTGTTCCGTCTGACCAGCATATCCAGCCTGTTCTGAAAGCCACGGGGTCTGGTTCAGCCAGCAGCATAGCTGAAGACAATTCAGTGTCTACCCAAACCCTTTACCCCAGCCCCGTATTCAAGTTCACCCACCACCCTGCCAGGAGCCTGCTGACCTGGGGAGAAAAAGGCCAAGCTTGTTGCCAGGGCACATTCTTACTGCAAAGGAATTGCTGGCATTCTAGCTCTGTGTGTGTGAGTCCGTGTGTGTGTGCGTGTGTGTGTGTGGTTTGTTGTTGTTGTTGTTCATTTTTTATGGTGCTGGGGATTAAACTCAGGGCCTCTGCATGCTGGGCAAGTGCTATACCACTGAGCTACATCTTAGCTGGCATTCTGGTTCCATGTATCCACCAAGGGACAATCTTGAGCTGGCCTGAGTCCTGGTAAGATCTGGTTTTCAAGCCTGTTTTGCTACAGGCCAGACTTTGGACTATGGTGGCCCCCTCCTCCCTCCGCTTTTGGGGAGGCCGGCTGTCTCCTCTATCGCCCAGCACCATTTCTATTCCGGCAGTGCGCGAGCACATCAATGGTTGGCGGTTAATAAAATTAAAAATAAAAATAAAAATGTATTTCTAACATTCTAACCAAAGAGAGGGGAAAAAAAGAATTAATAGCATGAAAGGATATAGAAAAAAAAGAAAGAAAAGAGAATCAGAGATCAGATGGGACAAAGAATAAATAACAGCTCAACCACATAAGTATGATCAAAAGACACAACGTCAATCAGAGTGGAAAAAAAACCATACTCCATTTGCAAAAGATACGACTTAAACTTCAGAACACAGATAGGAAGAAAGTGGAAGAATGAAAAAAGATAAAAACCAACTGAAAGAAAGCTGGTGGAGCCACATTAATCTCAGATGAAATACTTTAAAGCAAGGGACACTTAAAAATGATCAAGAAGGGGGCTGGAGCGGTGGCTCAGCAGTTACGGCACTTGCCTGGCATGCGCAAGGCTGCGGATTCGAACCCCAGCACACATACAGCAAAGTGTTGGAGCAACGAAAGCCACATGAAAAACTAAAGTTGATTCTCTTTCTCTCTGACTCTTTCTCTTTAAAAAAAATTAAAAAGAATCAAGGTGATGTAAACACTCCTGTTCATGCTTTGTAACACTACTTCAAAATACATTAAGCAAAGCTTAACAGAATTCAAAGAGTTGGAGATTTTATTTTATTTATTTATTAATTTAGAGAGAGGGGGAGAAAGAATCAACTTTATTTTTCTATCTGACCTTTGTTTCTCTGACACTTGGTTGTGTATGTGGTGCTGGGGTTTAAACCTGTGTCCTCGTGCATGCCAGGCACACGCTTCAACCACTCACCGAGCCACCACTCTAGCCCCAGAGTTGGAGATTTTAAATAATCTCCCATAGAAATGATGGAACAAGCAAATGAGGAGTAGAGGGAATATAGAAGGCCAGAACATCACACTCAGGACCATAGTAACGGAGACCAAAAGCAGAACCAAGGACCATGAGAATGCGCAAACTTGAACAGTACAGGGAATCACCCTACACATCACTGCAAAACACAGAAAGCCCCTGCGTTTCTCTATCACAGGGGAAACAGGCTATTTTGTCCCTTTAATGCAGTGGCCAAACCTAGCATCACTAACTGGGAAGAACTAGACCCTGGTCCTCTGATGTGGCACAACAGGAGGTACACAGCTGTACCCATGATGCAGCCTTTTTTTTTTTTAAGACAGTGGGGGAGAGAGAGAGAGAGAGAAAATCAACTTTATTTTTTCATCTGACCTTTGTTTCCCCAACACTTGGTTGTGTATGTGGTGCTGGGGTTCGAACCCTCACCCTTGCGCTCACCAGGCAAGCACGGCAACCGCTGAGCCACTACTCCAGCTCCCATGATGCACTCTTTTTTTTTTTTAACAGATTTAAAAAAGAGAGAGAGAGAATAAATCAATTTTATTTAGTTTATCATGAGGCTTTCATTGCTC